>OLKM01001611.1:0-57500 GCA_900291075.1 Melanogrammus aeglefinus
TTTTCCTACCACAGGAAGGCCCGGAGACACTGTAGCTAAAAGTCTGAACCCTTGGCCTTTTGTACCCGCCAGAGTTTGAGAATTGGACATCACCCCTAAAAGCGCCCAGAAGATTAAAGCCAGTTCTGGAGCGTTGGATGGCTGAGTCAGAAGCCGCCACCGCTCCGGCATGCAGAACCTCACCGAGTTTATCGGCAGATGAGCCGTCCAAAAAAACGCAAGCGCAGGACCTCGTTCACGCCGCAGGCCGGGAGATCCTCAACAGTCACTTTGAGAAGAACACACCACCCCCTCCGGCCAGGAGATGACCGAGGATAGCGGAGAACCCCAACTAACGGACCGCGAGGTTGGTGCGGTCTGGTTCCTGCAAACAAGAGGCAGGCCTTGAAGAACACCATCAAGCCGCTTGAGACACACCGAGCCGGGCCGGCCGCGCGTCCATGGAACCCCGCTCACTGACTCTATGGAAGAACTCCCAAAGTAGACCCCCTCGGTGGAAAAGCCCGGGTCTCAGACCAGGGTCTAGAGCCAAGGTCTTGTAGCGCATGGAGGAGGGGTGCCCAGTGGACTGCCCCCCCCCCACCACCCTCTGCTTGTGTGAAGTGGACCGGATGAACGGAGTTCTCAAACCAAACTATGTGTTGTCAATGTGATTCCCACACTTGTGTAAAATGACCTCGGCAAAACCAAAAAAAAATAAAGAAAAAAGAAGGCCAGTATAAAAAGAAAGATGAATATTTGAGGGTTGTGTACAAACTGTGCTGTGTCTAAGAGTCTACGGTTCTGATGCCTCGGAGCCCGCTAACGTCCGAACCGTCGGTTCCAGCCGTCGGTTTGTGAGGAAGTCATACCAAATCAAAACACTATTTACCAAAGTCTGTTGCATCCGAGTACAAAAATAATTTTGTAATGTAAATGTGCTCTAAATTTCTACATTTGTACTGGCAAATCAAAGCTCTATGTGTGCGGTCGACATTTTAACGCCTCGTCCGGCTTTTCCTTTGTCCTTCATTTGTTTTTGTGTAAATAATGAGAAAAATAAATGCTGTCTTCAGATTACAACCACACTTTTAAAAGAAAAAGCTGTTTTTGGAAGAAAAAAAGAATCAAGTATCTTTTCTGTTTAACAATAATGCATATTGTTGACCGCCTCCAAACTGCAGATGATCTGAGTGTTACATTTGTAAGACTTCACAGGTGTTATTGATGAATCATTTTAAACAGCTGGGAGTGGAGAAGGCTTCTGTTCTGTCATTCTGTTACCAAAGCCTGATAGCCAAAAGATCTCATCACTTCAGCTCGAGGACATGTGAAATGATTTAGACATTCGATATTATCCCATTCTTTGATTATCTGTTATTTATATGGGTTTTATTGTGATTTTGAGTGTTGGCTGTGATGTAGTTTGAACTATGGCTTTCTCGAAACGTTTTTGAGTCATAAACAAGGCTTTAAAAGACAATTCTCTGTGTGAACAGGGGCTCCTCCCTACAGCCCAGCTCCTCCTCCTGGGACCAAACGCTTTAGCAGGGCCTCACGCCGAGGGTGTGGCCCACATCCACGGTGATATCAATACATTGGTTTTCTGATATTAAGAATTGTAATTTATTATATGATCTCCATAACTGTGTGTGTTTTGAAATCTGCTTAAGTAAGTCCAAAACGACCAAGCTTTAATTAACTCCAATCAGCAATCTAACCTTTTTATGTGCTCTCTCTTTTTTATTTTAAAACCTTTTATTTTTTTTTGAGAGGAAGAAAACTGATCATTTAGTTTATTTTTTTTTATTTTTTGTATTTGTTGTTTCTTTTTAAACTTTTAAATTGTCCTAAGGATGTTGCAGTGAATAAATTAGTGGAAAACATCACATTACAGTTATTTTAAATGTTCTGTATTAAGAAGGGTCATTTAAAGTTGTCGAGCCCAGATTTTGTTCTTCTTTTAGTTAGTATTATTATTATTATTTATTATTATTATTTATTATTATTTGTGATGTGTTATTTATTTCATGTACATGTTCTCCTAGCAACCCGTTCTGAAAGTGCACATCTTGCAGAAAGCTGAGAAATAAGTGGCAGATGTCGGCTCCGCTCCGCTGCAGTGGAGATCCACCGCCGTGTTTTCACCGTCACACGTCCCCTCGCTCCGTCCCCACATGTCACTTTGGTTAAACCAGTCCACACTACGCTCCTGGCTCCAAACTCCACACACATACACACACACAAACACGCACACACGCACCCGCACACACACACACACACACACACACACACACACGCACTCACACACAGCACACACACACACACACACACACACACACACACCACACACACACACACACACACACACACACACACACACACACACACACACACACACACACACACACAGATGATCCACTCACACCTACACACACGGTGGTAGATAAATATTTCAAAAACACATTTATTACAGTTTCAACACCGAAACCTTTGCATGCTAATTGGATGTAAATGTTTTAGATTCAAAACAGCATTCCGACCAGATCTGGGAGCATTATTCAAAACGTTTACACAATCCTATTTTTGATTTGCAGAAAGGCTCCAGATGTAGCTTCTAGCATAGCAGCTAACCTGGCCAACGTTGGTCAGAGGAGACAATAACCACGGGGATTTAAGTCTTTCCACAGTTAACTTCGAAAAGAACATGCAACTTTTAGACTCCACAGTGACCACAACGGGTTCATTTCCTCTGCTCATAGGAAAGTCCCTCCTACTTATGATCAGTATCCAACCATTTCCATCCGAGAACACATCAATCAACAAGGAGCAGGGTCTACTTGAACGACTGGCCTTCTGCTCCCTGTTGGGGACCCTAGTTTGGGTCTTTAGCCCAACACAGCAGCAGGAGCTAGAACCAAACTCACAGGAGACTTTGTCTGGATGCACCTTGGCTTGCCAATACCAAAGACCACCGTCGAGGCGCTCTTCACAGCCACACGCACCTGAGGTTGACCATCCGGTAGATACGGGAGAGGAGGAAACACAAGGGGTTTGGGAAATTCAAAGTATGTTTAATCCATTTCAGGTTTACCTCAGTAGTCTCCCTGCTCCTTATGTCGGTGTTACCGTACAGGACCTCCTCCATTGTGTGTGTTAAGGGAATATGGACACGAAGACAGGGTCTTTTATTGAATTCAGCAAAGTATTTATGATTTATTTATCTTATTATTTGTTTATTCCATGTCCTGCTCCGTAGATCTCCATCTGATAGACGAGTAGAGCCCAAATTCCGACCAGAAAAAAGAAGGGAAAAAAAAGATCACTATGGAATGGAAACTGTTATTTATATGTTGTTCCTATGTTTTTAACACATGTTATTCATAATTTATTCATAGGAACCAATTAAACCAAAAGCTGAGGGGTCTGCAGGGGCTGGATTTATTTTATAAGCTGAGAGCTGAACTGAATATATACAGCAATATCGGTTTGGTCAGTTAAGCAGCACTTTGTGTATTTCTAAAGAATAAAAAATAATGTTCCGCAATTCTGTCAAATTCATACAATTAGTAATAAACGATTGTTTGACATGAAACGTCTGTTCTGTTTTGAATTGTTCAATGAAAAATACCAGGAATGAATAACTAAAGAGAGAGACAGACAGACAGACAGACAGACAGGGAGGAGAGAGAGCGAGAGAGAGAGAGAGAGAGAGAGAGAGAGAGAGAAGAGAGGGAGGAGAGAGAGAGAGAGAGAGAGAAGGAAGAGAGAGAGAGAGAGAGAGAGAGAGAGAGAGAGAGAGAGAGAGAGAGAGAGAGAGAGAGAGAGAGAGAGAAAGAGAGAGAGAGAAAGAGAGCCATACAGAGAGAGAGAGGGGAGAGGATTACTCACTTTAATGTATTTGTAATTATTCAACCAATAATAGGCCTCGGCCTACCTTATCTGCTGAATATGCTATAACGCTGCGTGTCTCCATGTGGTTAATACGGAACCCTAATACTAATTGAAACGTTAAACGGAAGGTTAATTGCCAATTAAACATATGGCACGTGGTGTCGCCCACGTGATTGGCAGCCCGCCTTTCGAGGAGCGACTCCCGCCCTCTTCAGGGTCAATCCAAACACCGCTCTATCTGTGTCAGGGCTACTCTCATCAAAGTTGCATGGCTTTGTCTTACCAAACAACAATAACGAGACAAGTAGAAGAAGAGAGGGAGAAATCCTTTTGAAACTCAGCTCTAAAGTTTGAAACGGTTCCCGTGTCCGTGATGCCTTTGAAAAACCCGACGAGCTGCCGAAAAGACAGTGGTAAATAAATAAATAATACTAATAAAAAGCATAGACAACATAAATTATTAATATGAGGCTGAAAACTGATGTTGGAGTCGCTTTTTGGTCTTCCTTTCAGCGCTCCCTTTATTTTCATTTCAACCCGTGAGATGTTGAGTGCTTGATGCTTGTTTGATGGGGAAATGTTGTGGACTATTTGTTATTCCATTGTTTTTGTTTTTTTCCATTAACTCAGTAATTGTGCAGATGTAGCTGCTGACCCACATCTCAAATGTTTTCTCCATCACTGATGATAAAAGTTTACTTTCTTTTATGGCTACAGTGACAGAACCAGCAGAGTTCTGCTTCCCTCCAGTTTAAACAGACTGGAACACCGACGCGCAGGCCTGGTTGACCTGTTCTATGGTTATTCATTCTACTGTAGTAGGCCTAGACTGTATCACATTCACATCTGAATCTGATTATTTTAGCCAGCTTTGAGATTATATTTTACTTAGATAACTTCAAACTTACAATGCATTGATAACTGTTCCTTTGAAACCCCTTAATGTGCTTACAGGCCTAGTAGGCCGATATAGACCCTCACGTGAAATAATACCAAAACATGTTCCGCTCTGTGTAAATCAGTCCCATCATTTAGTTGTCTTGTTGAACATCCATTCATCATCTGGGTCTGAATCAATACCGGCGGAGCTGCTTATTGATCCCTATTGTTTTATCCTGCGGAGTTAAGATTACATATCCTCAGCTGCCTGTGTTTGTCTGCATGTCTGTCTGTCTGTCTGTCTGTCTGTCTGTCTGTCTGTCCGGGGGATTAGGAGCCTTTAGTGGTCGTCCATAACAGTCCACTGTCTTCCTGGGCAGGAGAAGCGACCGTTCAAGCGACAAACACCTACAATTGTCGCGGAAGAGAAAAGAGGATAGAAATATTATGACATGTCTGCTGCGCTACAAATGGATTATGTTTCAATGTGAGTGCAGACAGTGGTGAGAGGGGGGCGGTGTGTGTGTGTGTGTGTGTGTGTGTGTGTGTGTGTGTGTGTGTGTGTGTGTGTGTGTGTGTGTGTGTGTGTGTGTGTGTGTGTGTGTGTGTGTGTGTGTGTGTGTGTGTGTGTGTGTGTGTGTGTGTGTTGGATGCAGATGGTTTAAAATTGCTGCCTTTGTTTTCCATCAGGCGTGAGCCATCGCTTCTGTTCTCTTTCCGATGTTCTGGGTAAATGAACTGTCGCTTCGTCCATCCGCGCCCTCTCTCCCCTCCCTTTCCCTCCCTCCCGCTCTCTCTCCTCCACCGTCCTCCTCAAGGTTGAAGAGCCGTCGAGGCGTCTCCTGCTCCGCATCTCCGCACGGACGCCCCTCGGTCTGTGATTACCTGCTGGGGGAAGGCATCCATGCATACATCGCTCTCTCTCTCTCTCTCTCTCTCTCTCTCTCTCTCTCTCTCTCTCTCTCTCTCTCTCTCTCTCTCTCTCTCTCTCTCTCTCTCTCTTCTCTCTCTCTCTCTCTCTCTCTCTCTCTCTCTCTCTCTCTCTCTCCTTCTCCTCTCTCTCCTCTCTCTCTCTCTCTCTCTCTCTCTCTCTCTCTCTCTCTCTCTCTCTCTCTCTCTCTCTCTCTCTCTCTCTCTCTCTCTCTCTCTTGTTATTGTTGTTGTGGACGATTCACGGGGAGTATTTACAGCTGGAAGGTTAATAACGCGAGTCTTTATGAAGATGTCTGCCAGACGCAAACGGCACTTTGGGGGCCGTTTAACTTTCCGCTAAATCTGTCTGAGTGTGTAACGTGTCTCTGGTCTTAATTGCAGGCTTTTTATGTGTTGTTGCCGTTCTGTTTTGGGACCCGAGCTCTTTGTCTGCTTCCTGATGCGGTATTACGACAGCGCTACAGGCTCCTTCCATGTCAAGTTGCTTCATCACTGAGATATTCCGCTCAAGGTGGCTGGGCAGACCAATGCTTTAAAGTTCACCTACAGATGATGATGGACGCCCAATATAAGACAGCTTTCTATACATAGCAATCTGACTCTAATAGAAGGCCCATACCCAGGCCTTTAGTAAATATCAAGGATAGCATCAAATATATGTTATATAAACATGAGTAGAGAAGCATGCTCAAGAAGATTCCTAATTCTTGATAAGACTGGATATTACAATACCACAAAGTGCCCTACAGCTTCAAACACTTGCTGACCTTTGACCTTACTGACCGGCTTGCCCCATAGAGGCCATTAGCGCTGCAGAGACTGCAGGCTTCACTTGAAGAAAGGGCCGCTTCTTGGGTCACTGTAACTTTTTACACTTCCCTCCCTCCCCCCGATGTTCTGAGGAGACGCTCATGACGTCCCTCTCCTCACGTTGACCTCCGCCTGCCGGACCCGAGGAGAAGAAGGCTAGGAGGTGCTAATTGTAGATGGGCTGATGGAAGGGGAGAGAGTAGGAAGAGGAGAGAGGAGAGAGGAGGGGAGGGGAGAGCTTGATGGAAGATAAGAGAGAAGAGGAGGACCGGAAGGGAGATGAGGGAGAAGTGGAGGAGGAGGAGGAGGAAGGGAAGAGGAGGTGAAGTAGAAAGAGAGACGTAATGAGAGAGGCAAGGAAGTGACCTTGTCCACCCCAACATATCTTTATCTTCTTATAAGCATCCGTGCAGACGCCCTGCCCTCTCTCTCTGGGGGGGGGGGGGTCTCTTGGTGCTTGGAGGGGGGGGGGGGGTTCTCTTGGTGGCTTGGAGGGGGGGGGGAAGGAATGGCCGGCGGGAAATCACAGATGGAAGAATCACTCCAATGGCGGCGGCGGGAGATGTCAACAGGCCCATAATGATAGCTGATGGCCGCTCTCTCGCGCCCCACCTGCCCAGTCGCACCCACACTTGAAAACATAATTAGAGCGGAGAGAGAGGGGGACAGGGGCGCCAGGGCCGGGTTTTGTGTAAGCAATGCTCCCTGGTTTCTACCTCCGCAAGTCCTTCACCTCACGCCTTCCTTCCTATCTCTGTCTCTCTCGCTTTGTCTCTCTACCTCTCTTCCACCCTCTCTGTTCTCTCCATCTCTCTCTCTCTCTCTCTCTCTCTCTCTCTCTCTCTCTCTCTCTCTCTCTCTCTCTCTCTCTCTCTCTCTCTCTCTCTCTCTCCTCTCTCTCTCTCTCTCTCTCTCTCTCTCTCTCTCTCTCTCTCTCTCTCTCTCTCCCTCCTCTCCTCTCCTCTCCTCTGTTTTTCTGTTTTTCTGTGAGGGGAGAGGAGCTAAGAGGACGTAAGTGAGAGAGTAAGGGAGTAAGGAAGGGGGAGAAAGGGAGAGAAAGAGAAGGCAGAGGAGGAGCAGGAGAAGGTGCTTGGGCTCCATTGTGCTGGTGGCTGTCAGGTTAAATTAGGGAGTACAGCCTCCGTGAGTGTAAAAAAATCAATACTTGATGGAAGATTGCTCCCCGGAAAATCTGTTTTGATTCCAGGATTAATTCTTGACCAAAGGATCCAGCAAAATGACATGCCATTAGGGCCAAAATGAACACATTGTGCGGTGGAAATTGGATGGAGATGTGTCTGGTGATTGGCCGGGAGGTGGTGGAGGTGAAGGTGGAAGTGGTCTTGGAGAGTGGGGAGACGAGGGTGGGGCGGACGTGAGTGAGGCCCTCGGCATCCGCTCGACCGCTGTTGTCCGGTTTCCGTTAAAATGCGTTCCGCCTTCTTCAGACGCATGTGTCCGCCATCAGCCGTCTCCTGAGTTTTGTTTAAAACACGACATGACGCTTGAGAACTGTGGGAACAACAAGCCACACTCTCGTTGTGGTTTGACCCACAGTGAGAATAAAGCGCGGCGACGCATTGATGAGTGAGGAATGAAAAAGACGGGTGAGGACCTAATGGACTCAACCTATTCCCAACAAATGTTTTTAAATAATATTACATAATAATGTTTTTTTTTATTTTGAAGGATGAATGCATACAAATGCTAAAGTTTTTTCAAATTAATTTTATTATAGCTCTACTTTAAATGAAGTGGGATAAAAAACCAAAACAATTATTGCCTACGATTTAATTCTGAAGGTTGAATAGTCAAAAATAATGACTACCATCAAAAAAGTTACAAAAAATAAGTAAACAATTCAATCCTTTAGATTAACTAAAACCCATGAGAAATGGACTCCATCATTCTCAAACGTCTAGCCGTCGCGTTTCGTCTTTGCTTATCCTATGTGGATGTGGCTCCCTCTGCTGGTGATGGAGGAGATGTGGGGTTATTCGACTCTGTAACGATAGGTGGCGCTAGAACGTATTTCACGTATTAACCCCCGTAGAAGAAATAGTAGCGCAATGTAATGACGTAGGCTGAATGTGTGCCTCTCATCCCAGCATCCAAATGTACACATGACAGTCAGGTGAAGTCACTCTGGTCGATTGGTACGGGTACAGTGACCAGGAAATTTAAATGAAAGTGAAATTCAAACATGTCGTGGGTTAAATCAGTTTCGGTCAGCGGGGATGATGTCTTCGACGAAGACGCAGATGACATCAGTTTACAAAACAAGGAGTGGAAGCACAACATGGAGAAACGAGTCAAGGTGGTTATAACGATAAGTATTTATGAAAGCCTGTATAACATTATCATGATCATGTATACAATAACCGCTTTGAAGCCTTGACTTATGTGTTTTGATGCGCGTTGCATACCGAGCCATCTTATATTGTGTTCTGCTGACACTGTCCTGTAAAGTGTTGGACCATGTTCCGTGTCACCAGGATGGTTACGTGGAGGGCATCGACACGGCGAAAGCAAAGTTTCTTCAGGTCGGCTTCAACCTGGGGTACCGAGAAGGAGCCGTGAAGACGGTGGCCCTTGGCCGTCTCAAAGGGATCGTGAGGTAACTGTATTTAAAAACAGTAAAAAAAAAAACACAGTTGAATGTCGCCTTGGACACACTGTTATGCAGGGTCCTCTTTACTACGATGTTTCCATTGATTCCACCTCACACGAGTCGCTTTTGTCTCTTTGTTTTTGCGGCTATTGACGTCGTTCTCGTGGTTTATTGTTCTGTGTGTGACTCACAAGCTGGTCGGCTCTTCCCTTTCTTTCTCTCTCTCTCTCTCTCTCTCTCTCTCTCTCTCTCTCTCTCTCTCTCTTTCTCTTTCTCTTTCTCTCTCTCTCTCTCTTTCTCTCTCTCTCTCTCTCTCTCTCATCCATTGTGTGTGTGTGTGTGATGGAGCTCATCTCTTTGTGTGTTCTCAGTGCCATCCAGTGTTGGTGCCAGCAGAGGCCCGCGCCCCTCAACTCCACCCCGGTGTCGGTGAGCGGCTTGCTCCAGCGAGTGGTCCAGCACGAGGAGAGACTGATGAAGGAGATGAGGCAAGCGCTGGAGAAGCCCCCCGTGACCGCCAGCACCGTCTCCGATAGCCTGGAAGACCTGGGAGTCCACCCCGGGGAGGAGGAAGGCTGCCCGGGACCAGGAGGAAAGGACAAAGGGTCGGCTGGAGGATTAGGCGGAGGAGGAGGAGGAGAAGGAGAAGGAGGCGGATGTTGTGGGGGAGGGGGATGTGGAGGAGAAGGTGGTGAAGGAGGAGGATGTGGACAAAAAGGAGGAGATGGTAGCGGAGGAGGAGGATGCAATAAGACAGACTGTTGCCAGAAAGGAGGAGAAGAAAAGATGGAGCAAGAACCTTGTTTGAAGGTTTCCTCCTCCTCCATTTCCTCGTTCTCCTCCTCCAGGAGTTTTGACTCCAGAGAGAGCCTTCTCGAGCTCCTGCGGGCATGCGAGGTCCTTGTGGATGAGCTGGGGTTACCACGGGAAATAATTGTGCACCTGCAGTCGTTGAGGAGCACAGCATGAAAATAAACACTGATGATGAGGTTTTGTTTACATTATAATTTTTTACAATACTTCTGATGTGTGTGTTTTTCACTGTACACTTCATGTCTATTGAGTCCTGATTTATAAAGTTATGGGGTCACATAGTGCACATATGAAGCCGTTTAGTAGACTAGTTGTATCTACTTTCTGAAGACTAGCAGAGAATGAATGAAAATAAAACAAAAACTTTATGAAAGTTATTCTAGTACAGTAAAGTTACATTCGTTAATTAAAAGTTTTCAGTCTGATTCAATGCCAAATTACCAATTACGAAAAAGCAGATTATAACAAATGATTCAGTGGTGGTAATACCCACTGGGAATACTTTTGCTCTCAAGGTTTTGTGTACTGGCACACTCACACTGCTATTTCTATTACTACAACATAATACTGTAACAAAAATAAAACACCATCAAACTTTTATTATTAATATTACCCTATTTCGACTCTTATTAAATTCAAATTAGCATGGACCAATAATGGAGGAACGCGTTAACGTGGTTCCTTGAACGCCTCATTGGTGAGAATTGGATGTTTACGAGTTTCCCTGAATGCAACATCGCGCTGGGCGTAAACGAATGTGACGTCGCTTTTACAAAATGCGGATCCGATTTCACACTCGACCTGCAATGGTTTAGCTTGGATAATTTCTCGTATTATACACAACGCACTTCATATTTATAACTTAGAGCCGTCTGAGCTTGATGCATTAAATGATAACGGATACCCGACGCGGAAAATAAGCGGTTTAATAACATAGTTAATAATACAGGGGAACCACTAGCTGTAGCTAGCAGGCTAATCCATCCTGTTGTACACGAGAAAAGGAAAGTGAAACAGAAATCGCCTTGCACTGGACTCCCCGGACACGTTCTTCAGTGAGACCCGTGTATCAAGGTTTGTGAGCACATCTTTTAAGTCATTCGCCTGATATTTGACCTCAATTTAAAGTAGAATAATGTGATGCCATGCCCGAATGAATGATCTACTCGTCATGTGGTGGTTCTAATTATTAGCTGTAAAGTTATAGTATTAACATACTTCAGATACACACACCCTCAAACATGCTGCATGCATGGCATTTCATTTCTGGTTCTACCAGGAAATACCAAACAAACGACTTGACATGAACCCGTGATTGAAGTAGAAGGCACAAAAGGGTGAACTATGTATCCTATGTCGTAGTTATCAACTTTATATCGTCATGATCCAGGTGTTTTCAGAGGAATGCACTTCTTCAGTTCGGGCGGTAGTTAAGTTGGAGAACCGTCCAGATGATCCTCGGGGTCACCGGACCCGGGCTGTAGATCCGGTGGACTCCCACACCTCGGGGCTTTTTAATACGATGGGGAGCTTTTGTTGTCATGCCGAGGCTCCCTGCGCATCCCTGGAGGAGAAGAGCGGGTTGTTGGCTGGAAAGACCGCCGCGCCCCCTGAAACGGGGATAGAAGGTGCTTTCCCGGACAGCCCGACCTCTGATGGGAGGTAAATATATAAATATGAGTTTAATGTAGGATTGTTTACCTGTGTGTTTACCTGGGAATAAAATGCTGAAATACACATTTAAATTGAAAATGTATTCACATGACTGTGGGAATGGTATGGATTTAAATGTACAACAATTCCATGTTGGGGCTATATTGAACCTCTAAAATATACAGCGTCCTATCTCATGTTCAGAGGTAAGCTACATCTCTTGGTGCTCTAAGACTGAAGGTGTGTGTGTGTGTGTGTGTGTGTGTGTGTGTGTTGTGTGTGTGTGTGTGTGTGTGTGTGTGTGTGTGTCTGGTCCGCAGGAAACCCAGTATGGATGAGATCAAAAAGGGGGAGATGAAGGAGGAGCAGATCAAAGCGGAGGTGAAGACATCAGTGACGGCGCAGGTGAGACAGGGAGAATACACTCCCAGCATGCAGCAGGAGAACGGCGTGGTCCAGAAGGAGAGCGCGTGTACGGAAGCCGTGGCCCCTCCCCTCCGACATCAGAGCAGCGCCGGTGGACCCCTGGACCCCCAGCTCCAGCCGCTGCCCGCCACTGAAGCCTCAGATGTGGCGGTGACGGGAACAGTTGTCGTGGCAACGCCAGAGAAGCAAACAGCAGCGGTGGCGGAGGAGAGATGTCCCCCGCCCAGCACTTCACAGGAAGTCACCGACGCACACTGTGAAGGAGAGCGGAGGAACTCTCCGGAGGGTCTCCGGAAGGAAGAATCGCCAAAGTCCCTGCTTCCTGCTCTGGGGGGCGTCTCCCCCCAGAAGATCTCAAACACACAGTTGCTCTCCCAGCCGCCTCTTTCCTCTCCCCAAACTCCAACCACCCGGTGAGTCATGTGACAGGAAGCAGAGCTCAGGTTAACCCACCAGTCCCGACATATAGATCACTCTCTTTGCTACTTATTTTAATTATTTGTTTTGGCTTTGGTAAGTTTGTAGCTTCTCTCTCTCTCTCTCTCTCTCTCTCTCTCTCTCTCTCTCTCTCTCTCTCTCTCTCTCTCTCTCTCTCTCTCCTCTCTATCTCTCTCTCTCTCTCTCTCTCTCTCTCTCTCTCTCTCTGCATGTCTTCTTCTCTCTCTCTTCTCTCTCTCTCTCTCTCTCTCTCTCTCTCTCTCTCTCTCTCTCTTCCTTCCTGTCAGTTACCAGGTGTGCTGGCATGATGGACAGGTAAATCAATATTCTGTTGTTTCTTCTTCCTTCTCACCTCCAGGGCTGTGATACCAGATTTGGATGAGGGCAGCTCCTCCACAGATCTCCTGGAGTTCCAGGTCTGTGGGGAGAGGCCCGTCGGCAGTGTTGTGGAGCAGATCCATTCCCCGGACCTCCAGGTCTGTGGTGACGGGTCCAGCAATACTGTTCATGACAGTTCCCTGGGGCCCCACTCTACTGAGCCCAGTGATGACCTGGATCCAGACACCGACTGCCCTGTGGACAGCAGGCAGAGGTGAGCTGCTTCACACTCATACTCCCAGAACAATGCTTGTGTACAGAGCGTTTGTCATGTCTGTTGTTGCTAGTTCCCATGTGACCACCAGGGGGCACTAAGTCACCACAGTGGAAGTCCCATTTCCTGTCCTTTATGTTTACTCCTTGCAGCGCTAAAGTTTTCAAACTGTGCTCCAAAAAGATCTTACGTAAACATTTAGTAGTTCTTTTGTATAGCTTTTGAATTTTTTTAGCAGAAAGTCACTTATGTGAGGGTAAGAACTACCAAGTAAAGTATACAATCATAATTTGAGTAGCTCCAAAAAAAGTCAGTTCCAAACAAATCAGTCGGGACAGAGTGCAAAGTAGATATCGGATTCAGAAATAACAGGTTAGTATTGGAAGGGAGTGCTTTTCTAAATGGTGTTGCCAAACGCAGTTGCATTCAAGACTAGGAAGCAAATAAAAATCAGCAAAACAAACGTAAACAAATGTAAACAAATGTAAACCGTTGACGTTGGGCTGGCTGCCTGGTGTCTTGGACAGGGAAACAACTCCTATGGAGGAAGATCTCCATTCTGACCTCCCGTCAGAGCTCAGGGCCCCCCCGTCGGAGCTAAGGGCCCCACCGACGGAGCTCAGGGCCCCCCCGTCGGAGCTCAGTGACCCCCCGTCAGGGCTCAGGGACCCCACCGACGGAGCTCAGTGACCCCTCGTCAGAGCTCAGGGCCCCCAACGAGACCCTGGAGAAGCCCCCGGAGGATGGACCCAGGACCCTGCTCACCAGTCCTTCTGGGAGCAGGCTCCCCCAGTGCGACCCCCGCCCCCTGAGGGTGAACCAGGAGCAGCAGGAACTGGTCCATGTACAACAGGAAGCAGTTTGGACAGGAGACGGCCAGGGGGAGGAGGGGGCCGCCGGGCGGGTGACGGGGGGTCGGGACGCTTCCATGGAGACAACTGTCAGAGGAGAGGGGAAGGGGACCCCCACTGCTGCTGGGGAGGAGGAGGTAGAAATGGATGATGAAAACGAGGAGATGGCGGGGGAGGAGGGGAGGAGAAGGGGGAGGCGGAGGCGGAGGTGTCCCTGGTGGACCAGGGAGAAAGGTAAGCTTGATGTTTTTCTACTTTAGTAAAGCAATGAGCTCGTTGGACTGGTTAGGACGTCGCTCTTCCCATGAGTATTCAGTGACTGACAGAACAGTAAGGCATGACATGTTTAATACACATAAGGAATGGGTAGAACACTCTGAACACATAACATGGATAGAAGTGTAAAATACGTATATAGCTGCATTTAAGGTCTTTCAAACTTCTCCTGCGAAGCTGCATGTTTTGAGGGTTGTGTGACATTCATTCAACGGCCTGTGTTCGTCAGGGCTTGTAGATGTGAGTCTCGGTTTTATGATTGAGGAAGACCTTGTACTGTTTTTTCTCCTAGCGACGAAGACATTTATACATCAAAGGAGGATATGTACTCATCGCCATCCTCTTCGGAAGCCACACGTTAGTAACCCTTGGCAGAATTTATGTCACAACATATAACATATTTGTAGATCTAACTTTAGGGTTACGTCTAGCACTGGCATTCCTCTATGCTACACTTACTATGCTTCTGTATGCTATACTAATATATGCTATGATACTGTATGTTATGCTGCTGTATGCTATGCTAGTCTGTGCAATGCCACTACAAACTCTGCTACTGTAATCTATTCTTGTTTGTTATTTCTGCAATGCTAGTCTGTACTATTATAAGCTGATACTCAAAGCTATGCCACTGTATGCTATGCCCAGTTATGATATGCTAGGTGATGTACTATACTACCATGGACTAACTCCCATGTCCTGTCTCAGCTCTGAAGGTGGAGGAGACCTGCAGTCTGGCCCCAATGGTGGACCTGCTGTCCTACAGCCAGCGGGAGTGGAGAGGAAACACTACTAAGAGCGCCCTTATAAGGAAGGTCAGTGAGTTTCCCGATGCATTAATGCTAGGGACGCCAGGCGTTAGTTTGAGCTAGCCACACTAAAGGCTAGAGTGAATTGAGTAAAACTTATAAGAGCTAGCCTCTGCAAGTGCTTAATCGGCCTCGCTAAATTAAATGCGGGTTAGACCAGCTTAAGTAAAAGCTAGTTAGTCCTAGCCACAGTGATGGCTAGTTAGACCTAGTTGCAGTAAAGACTTGTTTGAGCTAGCTCCACATAGATGCAGTAGCCTAACATTTGTAAGAGCTAACGACAGTTGACTCTTGAAGGTCTTTTTGGAAGAGGGTTTCTCTAGTTAAATCCCGGTTGTGTTTCCATTACATATTAAGGACAACACTGTGGTCCGTTAGTCCAAAGTCCAGTCGTTGGACTAAAGGTGGCTTTGAACCGGTCCGCTGACTAGATACGATTTGGATCTATAAAATCCTGTTTTATAGACTTTTACAGAGACTGCTTTTGTTATAACTTTATTTCAACTTTAACGCGGTTCTGTTGTCGTTGAAGACCTTTACGTTGGTCCCCACTACATGAGTGTCCGCCTGTAGCAGTGCTGTCGTCATAGTGATCCCGCTGTGTAGTGTCATAGTGATCCTGACCTGTGATGGGGCTTCGATGCAGGGCTACCAGCAGATGATGAAGTGGTTTGGCGGTGTGCGCCGCGTGCGGGGGGACAACTACTGCGCCCTGAGGGCCACCCTCTTCCAGGTCCTCTCCCAGACCACCCAGTCCCCCGCCTGGCTCCAGCAAGATCACTTCACCACGGTAACCGCACAGTGACGGCCCCAACCAGAGTTACTGGAACTAAATGTTTTGGTTTGTACAGGTATTTTGCTAGGTAGAAAAAAAGCGTGTTGGGATAAGGGATGTTAACCGATGACCGTTTGACCGATGGTCTGTGGAGTTAGCCTGGCCCTACCAGACTCCGAGCCTGGACCTACTCAATTGACAAACGTTAACTCACTTGAAGGCGGGTGTCTGTTGAAGTTTAAAACTATTGGTTCTGCCCAGTGCCACTCTGGATCTGCCATAACCAATCGCTAACGTTTGGCCGGGAATAGACCGCTGAAGAATAAGTCCCGCCTCCGAGGCGCTTGGTTCCATGTTTCAATGTCTATGGAAAATAACATGGGGCGTTTTGAATGATCGTATGTGGCAAACTCTGTAGGTGGCAAAGAAGTAAAAGCTGCTCAGGTTTTGAACTACACACTTTTTCCATCTAGATTCAACTTGGGTTTTGGATTGTTGGGGCCGTTAAAGTAGTTAACTATTATTAATGCTAACCGGGAGCTAGTTCTGATCTGCGCAGACTTCATACGGTATACTTGTTAGGGAGGCCGGAGTTCCTCGCAATCGTTCACAGCCTAACGTGATTGTCATTTCACTCTTGAATGGACGAGCAGCGTTGGTGCCATTTAGATGGTACAAAAAAAAAAAATGGATGGAGAAAACCCACTAACATACCGCAGACCCAGACCTAGTACTGAAGGGAAATTCAAATTGAGCGGCAGCACTTAGGCGGGCGGAGCCAGACTACTGTGGAGTGTGTGTTGGTTTCACTTCACACAAAAAGATGAGGTGACTCAAGTCCTAATGATTCCCGCATGCGAACGGCGGAGAATATGATCTCTAAATTATTATGGACAGTAGACTAAACGCTAGAAGACTACAGTTAGCCATCTCATTCCAAGATCTTTTTGTGTGAAGTGAAAAAAATTATCCCTTCCACAAAATTTTCCCATCTCCTCCAAACTAAACAAGCAGAGTTTCTTCGGGGCTGTTATTTTCTTAAATGACCGCGGCAATGTTTCAAATGAGGTCCTAACGCTGCCCTCCTCCGATTGGCCCCTGGTGAATCTCCCGCGCCCCGGGCCATCTCAGACCATTCGAGGCCCGCTCTCTACACACGGTCAACTTGAAGTAAGCATGCCTCGTGTTTCAATTCAAACACAGGTCGGGCCGCGGTTAGAGCCACTGCCTCTCACTCAGAGAGTGTGTGTGTGTGTGTGTGTGTGTGTGCGTGTGCGCGTGTGCTGTGCGTGTGTGAGGCAGAACGGGAGAGAGATAAGCAGAGTTACGAAATAGCAGCGGGCTGGCGCGGCACGAAATGGCTGTTATTTCAAATAGGCACATTTTAATCTGATTGGTTAACCAGTTATGATCGGTTAACCGGTTTCAACCGGTTAATGAGGCTCAGTGGTTGGTCAAGAATATTGGACATTTTTGCCATCCCTAGTTGAGATGATGATGATGCATATTGTTTCAGAGGTGAAGAACACATGACCGTGTTCTCTGGTTCCAGTGTCACCTGATGATTCATTGCCCCCTGGCCCTGTGTCCCCTGGTTGATTGGCCCCTGGCCCTGTGTCCCCTGGTTGATTGGCCCCTGGTGTGATGCTCTGTGTGGACAGTTGCCTGGGGAGCTGGAGGGCCCTGACGGACTACTCAGCCAGTGGTGGTTTCCCGGGGAGCACCAGTCAGGAGACGGGCAAAGCGACGTGACCCAACGACTTAAAGAATACATTGAACTCCTCAGGAATACGGTATGAACACACTACAGTTATGTTATAATGAGGGCTGTTAATCTATTCAACTGTATCTGATTAATCCACATCATATGCTGTGATTAAACAAAACATGAACATTTGCTGGGAAAGCCCTCAAATGGAGATATTTACATTCAAAAGACAGATATTTTGCCAGATGAGTAAGGCATTGAATATAATTAGCTAAACTGCACCTCTTGTATATCGCAACTGTGACCTTTGGTCTAAATTAGCCGTTGCAATGACAGCCCTTTTCCACAGGGGAGCCTTATCTACCTCACCACCAGTGAGACAAGGCTATTATCTACCCTATGAGGGGTTACACATGTCAAAGTGGTGAATGTAGGCAAAGTTCTGTCCATTTTTCAAATGACCTGGAGAGGATGCTAGTTAGCAGGCCGACTCCATAGTGGCCGTACAGCCCCAGCGTCGGTTTGGTCGTGCGGTTCGCTCACTCCGTACGGAGCTTCCCTTTTCAGAGGTAGGCAATAGCATCGCCGTAGAACAAGCGTGAGGATCGGGATGGCGTCACTTTTGGTTAGTGCCAGCTCACGGGGCTCACACACTGGGACTATAAATCGGGTTCGACTCCCAAGCAATCGCTCGCTCTCACATGGGAAGCCCAACGGCAAAGACACACAGCCCAAACACCACACAGGAAACCACTCCAAGCCAGTTGGTCATTTCCCCACAAGAGAATTAGGACATGAGGTATAAAAGGAGGATGTGCTTTCATTTAAAAACATAAAAAGAAGACAGCCCAAGACAACTCAAATATACTGACTCAAGAAGTGTCCGTTTAGTTTGTTAACGGTACTTGAGAGTTGGGAAAAGGTTGTAGCCTGGGGCTTGAAACGCCATAGTCAGAGCGTGGCCAGGGAGTTGGGCCAGCAGGTCGAAGTAGTCTTTAACCTCTCCTGCTGTGGTCACCGGTCCAGCACAGCGCTGGCCTCTGATTGCTTCCATATGGAGCCTCTTCCTGTCAGGCTATTAATACTACAGTCACAGGAGCCTGACTCGTTACTCACAGTCACAATACTGTATAATCCTGACTCAGTACTTACAGTGTCAATACTGTATAATCCTGACTCAGTACTCAGTCACAATACTGTATAATCCTGACTCAGTACTCAGTCACAATACTGTATAATCCTGACTCAGTATTTACAGTCACAATACTGTATAATCCTGACTCAGTACTTACAGTCACAATACTGTATAATCCTGACTAGTTACTCACAGTCACATTACTGTAATCCTGACTAGTTACTCAGTCACATTTCTGTATAATAATTACTAGTTGCATTCACAATACTGTATAATCCTGACCAGTATTTTTCACAATGCAAGGCATTCAAAAATGGTGAGAAATAGACATAATGGGAGAACATGAGCTAAAGTGCATCCAGGCTGTATTTTATTGCACATGAAATGCATGTTAAAAATAATAAGATATTGTTCATTTAAATTGAAATAGAAATATTGCACAAACATTGAATATGTATGTTAAGTGGGTATGACCCAGAGAGTGACCCCGGCACAGAGGGGGGCTAAAGGTGCTACACTTTAAAGAACCCTAAAGAATTGTTTTTTTGTTTTAAACATGGCACTAGGTCTTACATGAACTTCAACATAGTAATATTCATTTGATCACTCTAACTGAAATAAGACCTTTCTTTAGAGCAAACGGGTAAATTCAGATGCTTTTGCCATCTAGGCCAAACGTTCCAACTGTCTTATGGAGTCCTCTCGAGTCACCTGAGCAGCGGTTGACCGTGGCATCAGTCGAGTTAGGACACTTATAACGCAGAGGTGTGCGGCACATTTTATGCACCCCCGTCAAGATAACACTCAATGGTACTACAAAAAGTATCAAAGGTTGCCCCCCTCCGTCCTATAATTTAGTTTCAAACCTCCTAGCGTTCCAGCTGAAACAGGGGGCTCACTTACACTTTAATGCTGAGCTACTTGGTGTGAACGGCAGAGGTTTAACTGAGGGCCCAGGCCGGCCTTTATAACTCCTTCAGGCCAGGCCAGGACTCTCAAGCTGCCCCATGTGTTTGCCTCAGACCAGCCCAGCCAGTCTGTCGTCATTAAAACCAGAATGATTTGCCGCTGTTGGCGTGTAGAGACCCTCAACGGCTGAACAACGTTTCACAGGAAGGAGTCCTGAGTTTGTTCTTTGGTCTCTGAGTAAGATGTTGTTGTTCTGGGTTGACTGTAGCACTGGGGGTTAGTTTTAGATGTTGTTGTTTTTGGTTGACGGTAATACTGGGTGATAGTTTTAGATGTTTTCCTGGGGTTGAGTAACACTTGGGGTTAGTTTTAGATTCTTTCCTGGGTTTACTAACACTGGGGGTAAGTTTTACATGTTGGGGGTGTGACGATTCACTCAGCTCACAATTCGATACAATACACGACATTGGGTTCATGATTTGATATTATAATGATATTTTGAACAAAACTTGAATGAAGAAAATGTATGACTGAAAAAATATTGTTGTTTATTTTAAAGATACAAAATATGCAAAACAATTCCATTTGCCCTATATTTCCATTTCTTATGAAACTTTAAACAAGATGGGTTATAGTAACATGGTATAGACTAATCATCTTGTCATGAATGGAAATAAACAAAGTTTTTCTTAGTCTATTAATTTTTAAGTGCATACTTATTTCCATAAATAGAGTATGAAAAAATAATAATTATATCACAAACCATTTTTTGGTCTCAACAACACATTTCATCACGTTTTAAATATCGCAATATTTTATAGCACAAAATATCGTCACACCCCTATTAGATGTTGCTGTTCTGGGTTGACTGTAACACTGAGAGTTAGTTTTAGAATCTGACCTGGTTGACACTGGGGGTTAGTTTTAGAAGTTGTTGTTAGTTGACTAACACTGGGGGTTATTTTAGATGTTGTTCTTAGTAACACTAACACTGGGGGTTATTTTAGATGTTGTTCTTAGTAACACTAACACTGGGGGTTATTTTAGATGTTGTTCTTAGTAACACTAACACTGGGGGTTATTTTAGATGTTGTTCTTAGTAACACTAACACTGGGGGTTAGTTTCAGATTTTTGTCTCTGTTGACTGTAACACTGGGGGTTAGTTTTAGAAGTTGTTGTTTTGGGTTGACTGTAACACTGGGGGTTAGTTTAAGAGGTTTTCCTGTTTCAACTCCAACACTAGGACTAGGGTTAGTCTCAGATCTTGCGCTTCAATAAGTCATTCAAGCCGACTCTTTCCTCCCAGGTGACTTAAGTTACGCTGTGGGCAACGACGGCATTCCCGCCGTACTGGAGCTAGTTTAAACCTGCTACTAGCAGAGGAGCACTAGGAATCAGATTGTGGCTACTGTGTGTCGGTTGTGTCTCTTAGGGGCCCAAGTGTGTAAAGACAGTTCGATTTCCAGCCTGAACTTGAGAACGTCACCCCGCTGACCAGAGCAGCAGATGAGCGGAGGACCTTCCCGCCGTCTCTAGACGGTGCCCAACCCTCAACGACGCAACGGGTCCTTACCCCCCCTTCCCTGACCTCTCCCCCTCCAGTGGGCGGCGGCGGCGGACTGCCCCACGGCGGAGCAGCGGCGGCGGCTGTGCGAGGGCGTGTTCCAGGGCGGGCAGGAGGAGCTGGGGCTGATGGAGGCCCTCAAGCTGCTGATGCTGGGCCGCGCCGTGGAGCTGCACCGCAGCATGGAGCAGGGCCACGACGTCCCCGTGTTCTGCTGGCTGCTGTTCGCCCGCGACACCTCCCCCTGCCCGCGCACCTTCCTCACCAACCACCTGAGGCAGGTGGGCGTCAGCGGAGGCCTGGAGCAGGTGAGCCAATCACACGGTCCGCAACACGGGGACGCACCACATGACACTCGAGACCCAATTAGAGTCGGGCCTCGTTGGGTCCAACCCAAGTACAGTGCTAATTGGTCAACAGTGGTCCACCCTGATGTATGATAGCTGGATGGGTGGAATGATCAGCCTACCACTTGGTATACACTACTGGGTACTTACTGGACTGTAGCAAGTGGCCCTTTTTATATATATTTCATTTATTGTATATAATGATATATTAAAATACTGTATATGTTGATCATGTGATTGAATGGTATGTGTCACCATGGGCCCCCGGAAACCTGGGGCCGTCCTGCCCTCTAATATATGAAGGCAGGTCAACAGGACCTGTATTTGAAACCTCCTAAAAATGTGTTGCTGGTTACTGGCAGACAGACACCTCCTGGTGTCCTGGTTAGAATACTTATTATGGGCTAGTGGGAAGAACAACAAACTGCTTCCTGAGTGTGTTGTTGTGTGTCTTCAGCTCTGCCCATCCCCAGCTGCTCCTTACTGACACAAGCAACCTTTATTTACCTTCTCTGTTGTTTGGTTCACTTCTAGTGCACTGTGAAACATAAGTCATGTGATCGTATGGTGGCCAATCCTGACCATTTCATGGTGGATTCTCACACAACATGATATGCTGGGTCTTAACTGTAAGACCAAGTAGATAGATAACATGGAAGGCAGTTTTGCGTTACATATCTTTATATCTTTTTGTCCCGATGACGTTATGTTCAGTTCAGGCCCAAGGCCGTCCTATTGTCTTTTCAAACAACGGGAAATTGGCTTCCTTCAAACAATCCCTTCCTTCAAACAAAGGAAGGGATTAACGCGACGGAACATCTGCTGCTGCTGGTTGTTGGTCCGTTGAGCAGGCAGAGCGTGCGACTCGCAACCGGTTCCTCTGGATGATTCCAGATGAAGCGTACGCTGGCATTCCACATGCGCCGTCGCATGCACACACTTGTCCAGAGCTGCTGCTGCTGCAGGGAGCGTCGGAGCGTCGGATGCAGCGGTCCGGTTAATTGTTGTTTTCATGTCTTCCCTGGGAGAGCTGAGGCCGGGACAGCACTGGAGTACCTTTACTCCCACGGTTCTCATCTTCCGCAGCAAATGCTACGTTATGTAGGCTAGAGTACGTGGAGTTTGTTTCATATTGCAGGGCTTGGGGTTTGTTGAATCTCTTTCTGAGGCAGTTTGTTTTTACTTTGTTTGCTTTCTCTGTGACCTGAAAGTACTTGAGTGAAAACACTTGATTCACAAAAAGCAATACTCAGAGCTGCGTGTTCAGCTTTAGATGAGTTGCACATTCAGGCTTTGGTGACTGATACTTCTGCGCACCAACGGCTTTCACTTGGGTAAAGGGTTTCAGATGACTATTGGACGAAGTATTGCTTACCAAGGGGATTACTTTCATTGTAGTGGGCCAAATTCAGTGACTCACTGGGACAGCACGTTGAATATCCTGTTGCTGATCTCTTCCAGTAATGTTTTATACTAATCCCAGAATACACAAACACACAAATCATAGAAAAACAAACAATAGGTACTAGTGGTAATTAGTTTAGTGATGTGTTAAGTTAAATCAAATTTAAACAAACAGAATGGTTGGAATAAAGAGCTCTCTACCATTTCAACGGTTTCTTTATTACATTTATTAGTAATCCTAGATAATTCAAAATCAAACATTTGGTCATGCAACCCATAAGAACCTTAGAATATTGTAGAACCTTGACCCCTCCCTAACTCAAGCAACGTTACCTGATCGGTCTTCCTCATCAACATCTTGCTCTTCTTGGAGAAATAGTATAAAAACTTATCTGGAAATGTGATCAGGTTTTTTTTTAATACATTACTTATTACAGCGTTTGTTAACATTACGATGATTTTACGATATATTATGAATACCGTACATTAGTTGGCCATGAACATCAATAGAGTATACATTGCAAATGTTTATTTCAACTGGTAAATCTATCCAGCTGTAACGTCAGCTAGTTAAATCTATTTTTTTCTTGTTCTCCGGTAACATACAGTAATCCTATCCTGTTTGTCACCCTGCCTGGGGAGAAAGGCTGCACTTCTGCTATTGTTCCTTTGGTTGTCATGACTTGGCTAATGATGTCCTGTCCTTGTTCCAGTTGCTGGGGCCAGGTTTAGTGGACCAGACAGCTTCCCAGAGGCATGTTACTGCGACTTCATGACATCTCATACAATTCTGACACAGTGGTGGAATAACTTCTTTTTAATATAAGAGGTTGTAAAAAAGCATTTTCCGACTAAGTTAGCCAGGTAGTGAAACCTTGCAGCTTTGTTGGTCCGATAGACGGGGGAGCCTTCTACAGTGTTTGGGGACACCATGTCACGCACTCTGGAAATAAACGCTACATGGGTACCCCCAGGGACCCCCTTCCTGAGGAAGGGGGGTACCTGCTGAGCTCTGGAGTGCCTGAAGGACCTCTCCGTCCCCCTGCAGGTGGAGATGTTCCTGTTGGGCTACGCCCTGCACTGCACCATCCAGGTGTACCGCCTCTACATGAGCGGCACCGAGGAGTTCCTGACCTACTACCCCGACGACCACCGCGACGACTGGCCCGCCATCAGCCTGGTCACCGAGGACGACCGGCACTACAACGTGCCGGTCGTCATGGCGACGGCGGCACCAGAAGCAGCGCCCAGATGATAGGAAGAGGGGGTTGGGGCGGGGGGGGGGCGGGGGGGAGAAGCCTCCTCCTATCTGTCCTCGTCCTCAGGTCCTTCCAGACTCTGGTGCCATATCTGACAAATGATGCGTGGTGTGTGTGTGTGTGTGCGTGTGTTGCGGCTTGTGTGTGTGTGACAGAACTAGAAGCACATGCTGGCCAACACCCAAACCTATTCGTCCCCCCCCTCCTTTTTTGCCAAATTGAAGGACGGTCTTCTGACTCAGGCCTCTGCCGCCACAGAAGTACTAAATGACAGCCACCATCGTGGTGTGGGGGGGGGGGGTGCGCAGTGTCATCCACACTTGAGCCCCAGGCACAGACTCATGGTCTTGTCAGTCCTGTTTTTCTTTGTGTCGCACTAATGTTAAATCAAAACTTTGGAATTAAGAAATCTGGGTGTGTTCAAACACCAGCTCTGTGTGTGTGTGTGTGTGTGTGTGTGTGTGTGTGTGTGTGTGTGTGTGTGTGTGTGTGTGTGTGTGTGTGTGTGTGTGTGTGTGTGTGTGTGTGTGTGTGTGTGTGTGTGTGTGTGTGTGTGTGTGTGTGTGTGTGTGTGTGTGACAAACTGCCTTTTAACCAAGCTGTTCTTGGAGTGAGACGTGCCAACGTCCTTCACCAGCCTTCGGCCCTGCAGTGCCGGGGCCCAGCTCAGTGTTTCCCCGCTTACAGACGCCTGGTTTGGGTGTTGTGGTGGGGGACCCTGCCCGTCGTCTATAGCTACTCGGCGATGCACTGATGCAGTGGTTTAAGGCCGCCGAGGGGTGAGGGGTGGGGTCTGAACCTCTGAGGTTGGGAACCACTGGGCGGGCTCCACGGTACCGCGGCCTCATGCGGTGCTCCGAGATGCCTTAGATTTAATGCACAATAAGTAGGAGGGTCTAACGCGACCCCTGACCGCCAGGACGCCACCATGGCCCGCCTTCAAGCCGGTGGCAGAGAAGAGGGCTCTGATTAGTCTGATCTCTTGGTTGTTTATTCGGGGGGGGAAAAGAGTGGGAATCTAAAATGGGAATAAAAATAATTTGTTTTCCAAGCTGGTGTCCCTGATTTGTGCTCCCGCCCTTAGTACAGAGGCTGGAGCCGTGGGTAAATATTAAATCAGTTTATTAGCCAAACAAGGAGGCCTGTACATTATTTACAGAACCATGCGTGCAGAACAACAGCGGGCCGCTTTGGAAGGCAGACAAACTGAATATTCTAGAAGAACAAGCGTCTGAGAGCAGGGTCTCCCGCCCCCTCGTCCCTTAAATATACACGTAGCATCACCTATAGAAAACAATACTCTGTACATCGTTATGTCAAACACAAGTTGCACCAGCGAACAAGGCCCACCGTATGAAGTCAAACAAGGCCTTATCGGCAAGTTTCAGAGAAAATAATGATAAAAACGTAAAATATGTTCCTCTATTTCATAACTCCACAAGCACTCCAGAGACAAGGTCCTCCTGTGTCCGTTGTTTATTTTATTTTTTTTCCCTTATCCGGTTCCCGGTAACCACGGCGATGTAGGAGGTGACCGAGATCCAGAAGACGTTGAGGTCGTTGACATGGGGTGAGGGGTCAACACATGGGAGGTGGATGGCTTTCTGTACAATGTGCGTCGGAATAGTTGAGGGATGGGGGGGATTCAACACAGAAAAATACCTTTTCTCTCAAATAAAAATCGAAGAAAAATGTAAAAGCGCTTCGTAAACATGAAGGTTCCACCGTTCAGTTTTTCGTCTGGGTCGATTATTTTTCAATCTGAACCAGTCCTGAATCCTCTTCCAATGTGTTCTGGAACGTTCCACGGTCTCTCTCTATGGGGCCCGCTGAACCCCCTAGGCTCAGGCCCTACTCCTGCTCATCCTCCTCCTGCAGCTCCTCGATGGCCTCCATCTGGCTCCTGGGGCTGACCTCGCTCATGGGGGCGGAGTCTTCCTCCACCACCAGCTCATTGGACAGCTCACTCTTTCTCTGTTGCCGGGCGGGAAAAAAATAATTCAGTTAGGATAGGACTGGGAACAACGAAAGGTAGTTTGTTGTTTTGAAAGTTGAAGTTTAAAAGGTTAGGTCGTAACTACCAAATGAACAGTTCCAATGGTTAGAAAAAGTAAAGTACCCACCTGTTGTCTGTAAACGTAGCACGCTGCTATGGCAACCATTGTAGACTCTCCTATGAAACCAGCCAATAAGGACCCAACGCCAAGCGTGGCCCCGTGAACGCTGCAAACAAAAGAAGATGACGTGAGGAAGAACATTGAATTGAATTTTTAACCCCATCTAGCGCTGCCCTCTGGCTAGCAGTCAGTGCTCGTTCTGCTACTGTGTGGTTTTGTTTTAACATGGTCGTGCACACATGGGTCACAACAGGGTTAGCATGAGTCACCGGAAACTATCTCATCCTACGGAGGATCAGACAGCCCTGCTAGCATACCTCCAGCTAATCTCATTATCTCATTAGCTTGTTACGTTAGCGAGTCCATATGCAGTTCTATTACCAACACTGGAGGCAGGCTGTTATGGAGAATCTATTTTTAGGTTAAAAATGTCTATCTTTCCTTCGATGTAACGTCAGTATATTGTGGGGAAGGGGGTGGCACTGTATTAAGGGCTCACTCTGCTAGAAACAAGACTGCTGTATGCATACATAAAATATGCATTTTATAACTATTGTGTGCTTTTTTTGCATGTAGATGTCTCATCTGACCTAGACGCAAAATCAAAAAGAAATTGCCATGACTGAAGGCTTTCAAGTTATTCACATGTGATACTGACCAGGTTAACTCACCACTAATTTGATATGTGCAGATGTACTGCAAATTAAGAGTTTAGGGACGTTTATATTCTCAGCCACTTCCTAAGTCACTTTGGAAGTTAGCAAGGCTATGAGCTACGTAGCTAGAATAATAAAAAAGTTAGCTTGAATAAAAGCTGTGTTAGCTAGTATAAAAGGAACAAAATAAAAGATTAAAATATAACGGCTGAGAAATCAATGATAAACGCTGGGGTATCTAGGATCAAACCTTGTGGTAAGTTAGTGAGGAAAAAAATATCTCAAGATTGACAGATTTCGCTTAGAAAAACAAAATAATGCTTTATGATTTCACTGACCCCTGTGTGACCCCATGGCCTTGACCCTGTGACCCTGGGGTGGTCCCCTTCCCTTGAGCCCCCGTGACCCCCAGGCTGACTCACCCCATGTAGGGCAGCACCACCAGGCTGGTGATGAGAACGATGATCCTGAGGATGGAACTGGGTGCCAAAACAAACGTCTTCTTCAGGGTCATCAGCCAGCCGGTGAGGTGAGCCCTCACCGTCACTGCACACGCACACACACAGAAGATCAGCTCACTGGTCCAACTTTAGCACCCAGTTAATGAACTTGTCCGGAAAGGAACGTAACAAATCGACGCTAAAAAGACTCCGCAAAAAAACACCACATCGGCCACAGGGTTCAACACCCTCGTCAAGCCTGCAGCTGCAACATAATGTCCCCGCAAATTAATTAATAATCCAAAATGCCCTTTGAAGTGCAAATTTAAAAATTAATCCCGTTTTTGGAAATCCCGGGTAAGAGTCAGATCAGATGTATGATGGAAAGGAATAGGCCTTGATGACAGGTCAACTCCAGTCTACCAGATGATACCCGCCACCCTCTCTTGTGGGTAGGGTACTCCCACATTGTGATATCACAATGCATTGGAACCGGCTTGTAATGGCTAAACTTCTTGAAATAAGGCAGTTGGAACACCTTGACAACCGTGTGTTGATTACCCAGAATTCCTACCTGGCACAGGAAAGAAGGAGAAGATGCGGAGCGGGACAACGCAGAGCTCAGCAAACGAGTACTTCACCCCGATCACGTTCACCAGGATTTTCTCGGAAACGTTAGGACTCCAGAACACCACAAAACACAGCTGGAAAACACAAATGAACCCAATGAACTAACAGACAACCAACAAATGAACTACAGCCCAGAGGAACTACCCAACAGCGCAAATGAACAACAGCTTACATTTTTCAGAATAGCCCAAATTAACCACGTAACCCAATTGACCTTCAAATTAACCACAAACCTCCCCAAATTAACTAAGTTTCTTTCTGAAAACATGGCCCATTTTCCCCTATTTTTTTTATGAAATAAGGTGCGAATAATAGTTTAATAAATGTAAACGTAATTCAGGAACATGTCGACACAGACCTGGGCTGAAGAGGTTTCTGTTTTGGATTTTTGTGTGATATGTAAATAAACCGTCACAACCGTTTTATTACTGAATCAGTTTCTTCACTGGAGGGGGTGCTAGGGGAGCTTGGGATATGTCTGATTCAGATCCACTGACAGCAGGGGAAATCAACCCCCCGCAACCTGTGACAGGAGGTGGAGCCTTCATCCTCCCCTGTCAGACCTAATCATCGTTGGAAGCCAGGTATGCTGCCCCAAACTGGTTTTCAAACATGACTTATTATTGCTTTCCTTGTTGTTGTCATTTAGCAAACGCTTTGACCAAAAGTAATGAAGGTGCGGCTAAGGGTTTGGGACATCTTGCTCTGGGACGGCTGCAGCTGGGGCGGGGACATTGGGGATCAAACTCAAAACACTTGAGCTGGGAGGCAGTCACGAACACCGTCCTGCACATATCCTCGAGCGTCTCCCACACCCGTTCATGACACATGCACATTGTGTACTCTGAGGCTGCGGGGCTGGGTTCTCCTCATTACTCAGGTCCAGACACGCTGCCGGTCGGGCTGGGCCAGGTAGCGCATCACGCCCCCATCGCTGCCCTCTAGGGGCCCGCCCTCCTGGACTTGTTGACAGTGTGGAGGGCCTGCACATCTGGTTCCGTCTCCTCCTGTTTGATCTAAATACGCTCGGACCTCGAGCCACAAGGCTTCTTCTCGGGGAGCAGTACGTGGTTTGTTCTGACCTTGATGCTCGCTGGGTTCAAGTTTAGAACAGCCCTCTCAGGAAACCATCCATCACATCCTGATCAGAGATCGGATCCTCTCCAGACGCAACCACTTCAGCCTTAAATACCGTCTGTAAGCATCTCTAGAAACCACTGAGCAACAACGACAACAACTAGAGGCACCTGAAGACTTTTGACCTAAATTCCACCCTAATGTTTCCGCCTCTCCTCTCCTCTCCTCTCTCCTCCTCCTCCTTCCTCTTCCCTGCAATCCGATTCCAAAGCTTCAGGTCTACTCTGCAGGAGAACACGACGTACAACTGAGCTGGAAATCCTAGACCCTAGAATGGGTGCGCACACCACACCCACACCCGAATGCACGCACGCACGGACACACACGCACGCACGCACAGAGCTGTGAAACCCGAGAAGCCGCGTAGCCTTTGTTTATGAGCGCTATGCCAAGCATGAGGAACACGTGGTTCACAACACTGAGCGCACCAATCCAACACCTGCCTCACTTTTATTTTGGAAGGCATTAACCTTGGTGTTGGCCCAGTGAACAATCAAGAATACGTTTTAGTCCCTTACCTAGCTCTTAAGATTGATCGATGAGGTGGAGAAACACCCCATCATTTTAATAGTTTGATGTTGTTTTTCTCCATGTATGACTACTAGAATGCTACCTAGAGTTACCTTAAAAAGCGCTAAATCCTAGCTTTAATGGATCCTCATGTATAACAAACCACAGGAACCCCAAACCATGAGACACACCCGGCTTCCTTCAAAATAAAAGTACAACAATAATTCCTCCGAAATAAAATCCTGCCACACAAAAGAACTCAACGTTAGGACCCCAAAGAGACGCAGCAATAACAACAATGCGGTGCCATGCCAACCCGCATGTTTGTAGCATCTTAGGGTGTCGTTACCGTGAGAGAGAGCACCACACAGCATAATGTGAACTTCTTGATGTGCGTCTTTGTGACCAGACTCCCAGCACTCAACTTGTTGCTCGGGTTGTTCTGTTGGGTGAGAGAGAGAACATAGAGAGGGTCAGGGGACTGAGTGAGGGAGTGAGGTAAAGTTCAGTACAGCGGATGTTGTCGTTGGTAACCGATACAATCGTTATCGTTAAAGGGGGCCTGTCTTACCTTGTCGAAGGCGGGGTAGACAGCCCTCAGCTCAGTCAGCCAGCCATATGGCATGTGACCCACGGGATACGTAGCAGTCAGGACCGCCACCGCCTAAAGTGGGGAGAGAGAGAGGGAGAGCGAAAGATCGTTGTTGTTTTTCTACCTCATCTTCATTGCCATGTTGTTGAAACATTCATGACCATAAAGCATTCTAAACTTGACCTTGAGTGAAAGACAGAGAGGAGAGAGAGAGAAAAGCCACAGACAGAGATAAGAAAGACAGACAGAGGGAAGTAGAGAGAGAGCCGCAATCTCATCTTTTAATTTGCTGTAAAGCAGGAAACCTTTTTTTTACTGGTGTTTAAGGAAACTATTGACCTCAGAATAAATCCCGGACCATCAAAGCACCCTGTGTTTGGTGTGTGTGCGTGAGTGATTGTGTGTAAAACAACAGGCGGTGTGGGGAACAGTAGAAGTGTGTTCACAGCGCTGGGTCCCCTTGCGTCGCCCTAACGAAGGCCTGATTCACCGCTGCTGCTGCCGCTGCCTTGTCCACCAGTTCCAGAGCGTTCTGGTAAACAGCGCTGCTTTGTCTGCGGCCGGGAAGCCCTCCGTTAGCCAGAAACCTCCAGAGGGAGGCCCTCCAACGCTATGCAACTGTCCCCCTGGCTGCTCCAACCCCCCCAAGTCTGTTCCCCTTCCCTGAAAACAGCCGTAGTCCTGTGCCCTCGCTCCGACCCCACTGGTTCCTAACTCACTTTCACTAATCACCACGTGATTCACTCATTGTTTTTGATTCCATTATCTAGTACCAGCTCTGCGATACTTGCTTTTTGAACCAGGTACTTTTGTTTCCTCTGGCGATAGTACCTGCAGATAGTACCCCCTCATTGTTGAGGTCGTCATGGGGTCACCTTCCACACAAAAAGGAACAGTGGAGGAAACCGAAGGGATGTTGTTGATCCTCCTAGTTTGGCGGGTAGCTATTGCGCCGCTATAGGAGCAGTGATGACGCTAGTGGCAAATCTCTCTGACCAATCAGTAGTCCTCCGTGTTTTCAGGTAGCTGGTACCATCAACAACTTTTCCAGTAGATTCACGTCGAGGTCAGCTACAGAATCATCCCCAGGGTGGCCCCCCCCCCAAAGGTGGGGGGCTCCCAGGTGAGAGTTCCCCGGTGGCGGCAGGCCCCCCTCTAGTGCTCACCTCGGTGGCAGCAACGCTTCCTTTCAGGTCTCGGGAGACGAAGAGGTTGACGATAGGTCTGCTGATCCTCTGGGTGGCCAGGATGAGGGCCAGGGGCCACCAGAAGCTCAACATCTTCTTGATGGTGGCGTCGCCCTGCCGGGGAAATAAGAGGGTTAGGCCGGAGACTCATCTGTGATGTCTAACGTCATGTGTTACTGCAGCTCCTATAGGACACTTTTACTCCCTTCACTTTAGCTTGGTCTTCATCATTACTGTCTACTTTATGCCTTTATTCTTGCTATGCAGTTGACCTGACTTGCCATAAGTATTTCATTAGAATGAATTACACAGTGGTAAACGTCCACATCGGGTAATAAAAATAACTATGGTCCTTCCAGGTGTGTCGTATTAAAAACCAGCCTTCCCAACAAATGTATTCAGCATCTAATCCAAACTCGATTAGAGTTAAACTCAAACCTGATGCATTTTTTCAAAGCCATGGTTAGGATTGGAGTTTAGGTTTGTGCTAGGTTGGAGGCTAAGGGTTAGAGCTAGGGTTCGGGCTAGGGATATGTTTTAGGGTTAGAGCTAGAAATATGACCAGAGGTAGGATAAGGGTTAGGCCTATGAGGTTAGGTTTTAGGATTAAAGTTGGAGGTAGGGCTAGGGGTAGGACTAGGGTTGAGGGCTAGGACTAGCGCCAGGGCTAGCATCGCAGATAGGCTAGCAGGGGGGGGTCTCACCCCGACGTCCATGCCGCTCGAGTCGGGGATGTTGTCGTGGATGTTGCAGTAGTAGCCCAGACCCACGATGGTGAAGCGGACCATGGCGCCCATGTAGAGGGACAGGATGGGTATGAGCATGGGCTCCACACACTTCAGGTTACTGTGCAGCAGGATGGCCACGAACACAATCTACCAAGAGAAGAGCACGTGAGGTTACTGTGGAGCAGGACAGCAACGAAACCCAATCTACCAAGAAAAGGACCACACGCTGGCGTCAACAGACCAGGGAATTACATCATGGACCAGACAGATTAGATTACTAGAACTAACTCTGTGCATTTCTTATAATGGATCGATTCAGCATCAATCATCCTCAGTTTGTGACCTCTGCTAAAATAAGGGTCGCAGTGGTAATGTGCCAGACGACGCCAGAACCGATTTTTAAATTGGCTGTCTGTGGAGAGGCTTTACCTGGGCCACGACATCAGAGATGGAGGCGGAGCCAACGATGACGCTGTACTTGTGCTTGAGAAGGATCCCCGCGTGGATCCACGCCTTCAAACAAACAGAGAGACAAGAGATAGAGTTAGTTCCTCTGGAGAAACAAAGCTCTTCAAAAATGGTCGTTTCATGGCTGATAACGGAACAACTCTAGCCTCGATAATGGAGGAAAAGTCAACATTGAAGACGGGGAGGGGCCGAGGTTGGTGAAACTACGGGAACCTAAAGACAACAATGTCTGATTTGTTGCCAAGATATCAAAGGAGGTGGTACTTTCAAAAACATTGCAGCTAGGCAGTTTAAAAATGTATCTAGAAACTGGGTTAACTAGTTGATCATTATAGTTGATGCACAGGAACTACGGGTTTGAGTGGCAACTAGACAGAGTACTCAAAGGGTATCTACTAGTTACTAGTCAAAGAGCTGAGGTTCACCATGGCGTCGAGTAGCGGGAAAGCGGCGAGGTAGAGGAAGGCCCTGCGCGTCTTGTTTCCCACCGAGTCGTCCACGTGGTGCAGCTTGTTGATGATGTAATAGCCCAGGTCCGTCTGTGCTGCAGCAGAGACAGGAAGTGGTCGACATTAACTCACCACCATGCAGGAATACCACTGTGGCTTCACTGTAGTAATGATCACACAAGACGGACATATATACACATACTTCATGCTGTGCGTACGTGACCCAAGCTAGACAAGATTTTAAATGCGTCTCAACTTGATTGTTTTAGATAAACCAAAAACCAAACAAACACACCAATTACCACATGGGAGTTTTTGAGCTAAAAGCAAGAACTCCACCATTTGAAACTTTTCCAAGCTCAACTTTGGCTCACATTCAGTTACCACGGGTTGTGTCATGTTTTCATGAAGAAAAAGGGTTACGCCACAAGACCCCTTTAATCCAATACATCAAACAAAACCTGTAGGAATGCATCGTGGGAAACTGAATCAGTGTGGCTGAAAAACGCACCGATGAGAATGTGTAGGACGAAGGCTATTATCCCGGCGGCGACCATGCAGAGTACGGCCTTGCGGCGGTCCCGGCGGCTGTTGACAAACACCAAGCCCACATTCTTGAAGTCACTCATGGGCCCTGTGAAGAACTTCATCAGGGAGTAGGCTAGCCCATAGCTAGCTAGCATCTCCACCGCATCCTCCTTCACAGTGGCTATGCCTCTGTTCAGAGCCTGGGAAGGGGGGGGGGGGAAGAGAACCAGACAGAGAGAAGGAAGTGAGACAGCACATTTGGAGAAGGCAGACCAGATGCTGCAGACATCATCATGACTAGGCCTTTCTTTATCACAAACCAAAACACACGTTTGGCTTTTGAAGATAAATAACAGGCAGTTTGAATCGGTATGTGGGGACGTTGAGGAAGAGGGGCTGTACGAATCAAATAAATGATTTATTTGTTTGTTAATTAATTAAATAAGCAGACTGTCTACAGGAAAGATAGCCAAAAATGGAAACATGACAAATCCAGCGTACCAGTGAAAAATAACAATACGCCGCTATCAACTCATTCTGTCTCCGGAAGTGGAAAATCCAGCTGCTAGGATCCAGCGGGGTAAATCTATTTATAGCAGCTTACATAAGCCAAATCCCTTCCTTATGTACTCTCGCGGGGCTTTAATTGAACGCCGTCTACTCTTAAACAGAGTATCCATAGCAAGATAAACAGTCTGACATGATGATGGTCATTAAGGAACACGACTGGCCATTTTTTTTTAGCTCATAAGGACGACCCGCCATCTCTCTCTGTCTCTCTCTTAAAAAAAAAAAAGGCCCAGACATTTGTTTGCCTTCTGATTTGAATCACGGCCATCGCTAAGCCGGTTTGTTTAAACATCAGATTTTTCCCCAAGGACTTTAAATGTTAATAAAAATCGCAACCCGTATTCATTAAGTTTTTGATGACTATCAAGCCTCGTTTGAGTGGTCTTTAAAGGACCGGGTATTACAGGCGCCCTCGTACAGGCTCCTTACCCCTTGTGTTGTTTACCCTGCCGTGAGACGAGCTACCGGGTCCCCGCAACCACCATCCATCCATCTAACGGTCACCAAACCACCTCCCCCTTGTCACAACCACGACCCGAACCTACTCCAATAGCGCTAATCCTTATATCAAAAGGAAAAACACGACGGAATGTACAGATGGAAAAACAACACCACCACATTGATCTGATGAGGAGACTGCGGCGCGGGTCGCCTCGGACCCGCAGCACACAACGAGTCCGCGCCGCACGGTTACCTGCTCGCCGACGTCGATGGCCACATTGGTGATCGCCAGCGGCACCAGAAAGCGCATGAGCGGCAAGTACGGAGTGAGGGATGGAAAGTCCATCATGGTGACGCCGCCGGATTGTCAGGACGTGGGGCATCTGCCAAGGTCTTGATGGATTTAAAGAATTCGGATCGCAGGCCGAAAGACGCTATCGACACCTGTACACTGGCGGGTTTGACGAGAGCCCCGGTCACCGATCAGACGACACACGTCGAGGCGATCCGACACCGGCAGCGGCTCAGAGCGAAATGTTCCGTTGAACGGAGGCGAAGGTCACCAGAAATCGCCAATGAGCGCATCATTTTCCTCCAGAAACATGGTCTGAAATATCACAGCTTGACGCCCGGGATGAGAGGAACACAATGAAACACCTCAGACCGACGGAACCGAGGACATCGCTTGGCAACAGGGGGTTCAGAAGTGAAACCGTAAAGGTGTCCTCCACTGTCGAGGCTATTGTTTTAAGCCTTGCGTTTTATGGGCTGCGTTTGAATGTTCCTGGGTCTGCTGCTCGTCCTCCACCCTCCGCCGACTGAAGTCACCGCACGTGGGTTGGCGTCGCGTGACGTCACATAACGATATAAATCTGTTATTTATCGCGCGTGTGTGAACCAGTAGATGGACAACATGGAGCAACGATGGGATTTATGTTGAGTTACCAGAACGTATTTACCCGTCACCCTTTCACGTTTGAATGAATAACTTAAATATACAAAATCTACACAAATGAAGAAGACGTAATTATTAGGATAATTTAAGACGTAGGTCTATAATGGAAAACGTACAGGAGCTTTTGGAAATGTGGTATGAACACGTACATTGGTGTATGCTTTATATAGATGTATATATCACTTGACCTACTTGTGCGTAAAGTAATCTGTACATTGGGGTCGAGCGGTGCCATCTAGGGGACAGATTGGAACATTGCAACTCTCGCATTAGATAAGGGGACCGTAATAATCAGTTTCTAAAAACAATGTGAAGTGTGAAGTACATCAATGCGTCATAATTCAAATTAATCATATACAATATGTATTATGTCAGATTATCTACACAAAGTGTTGTAATGATGAGAATTTGACGTTTGGAAAATCTGCTTATGATTTTTCCAAACGTTTTACCTTTTATGGCCATGAACCCAGCGGCCCTTTAGAACAAGTAACAATGTAAAAATATTGTCAAAATAGCAAAAACTCCACCAGTAAGTAGGTACACTAAAACCACCACCATCTTCCGAGACTGGTATCATACTGTACAGCAATGGAAGACTACAAACCTCCAATAATTCCCAACTTCCATACAGTGCAAATATGGTCAGTATCAAGTCAGAAAATTAAACAATCAAATCTGGATGTATGGAATTTAAGTATTATATGCACAAGGAAATGTCGGCCTACTTATATGATAAAGCAGATAAGCCCTTGCAATGCTACAGATAAGATTGCACAACAAATATAATCTATACAATACAGTTACAAAATTCAGAACATTGGAATGTTGAAATAGTGTTCAAAAGGTGGCAGAGAGAGACTTTGTCATAAAAACACACTGTAAAACCTTGCGCTAAATACTTGAATTTGATAGAGAAGATTACATGTTAAAATGTGCACATTTTTGACGTACATTTCAAATGTATTATTGCTGCCTATAACTGCCTGTGTTGAGGTCATCTTGCAGACTACAAGACTCCGTGGAGAATGAGCCACAGAACATGAAGGAAACACCTGGAAACAACACACATGAAGTCAGGCTATACGTTACATGGTAAGCATGTTGTGTTCCAACAGAGCAACAAGGCTTCCAGGTGTGTGTTCTAGATACAAGTCAACCATTACACAATACAATAATACAAATAGTTTGCAGGTAAAGCGATGGGAAAGTTCGGAGAAATACACATTTTCCCACCTTTTGTATAGATTAATCATAGGCCATTATGAGTAGGTTTGTTTTCTCCCCAGCAGAATTAATGTTGTGTAGTGATGTGGCTTCATGTGATGGTGCTGTTGCCTTAGCCTAAAGAGGGGAAGAGTTTAGGCGGATGAAGCTGATTCAGTTTTCTGTCCACTATTAATACACGTGATTCACCCCATCGCTTCCCTCGGCTGTCTAGACTGCTCCTCTAATAGCCTGCCAGCATGACGTGTCCATGTACTCTCAAGAGTGACATGTAGGCCTACTGCCCTACAACTGAGTGGGGCCCGGTAACGAGAACTTGCCATCAATTTCCTCTTTCTGTGTGGAACATTTCATTGACATTTTTAGACACACATACACACTTCTCTTAACGCTGATTCACCGAGTGTCCGAATCTAAAAACAACAAAAGGCCCTTTGAAACGATCTCTTTAAAGGTCATTCACAAAGAAGATACATTAAATGGTAGCTCGCCTCCATCACATCACAGCTGAACATAACACCCAATCTCCCGAGCTAAAGCAACACCGGCATATTTAATATAAACTCAAAGGTCCTGTGCAACGGTATGGAAGATCCCATACCCCTGGACGTTTCACAGGCCCTGAAGAGCAATGGGAGAAGGGATGAAGATAGCTCTGCTCAGATCTCTGCTTACAACTCCAATAGACTCTAATAAATACACAGGACATTTTTTACATTAGGAGAGGCATGGTAGTCCAGTTGAAAGTGTGTCTGACCTCCAGCTGGATTGGCTTGCGTCTTAAACCTTGTTATATTTTAGGCTACCTCATTTTTAAGTACACCTAATTCAGTAGATTCAACCTCGACTTGGGAATCCAATAATTTTTTTTTATTTTTCAATGTCAGACGCTTTGGCAATAGCATGTGTTGACCACCAAAGTTTAGAGAAATTTGATGTTCTCAAATGAGCTGGCTCACTGGTAAGCTCAAAGGTCTCATAGACGGAAAGTTGTGGGTTCAAGCCTCTGTGACTAGTCGAAGTTATATAATTGCCTAGATAAGCAAATATTTCACTTTTGATATTCACCATTTTCATTAGTTATTTAATTAACAGTTAATAAAAGTCAGCTTGAGTCAGTTATGCTTTTCCATACAATAAAACATTTAACTAGAAAATGCATTTCCTGCAGAAAATGCGGTGAGTGCTGTAGTACAAAGTGAGGTTGAAAATATTTTTTAATAAAGCCACATAGATTAAGACATAGAGAAACGATAAATGGCCTAAATCAAGTGAAGGGATTTGAACAAAAGTTCAAAAGTCTAAATGGAGTAAACAATGTAAATATCCACACCATTTAAGAAAATGGAAATGGTTTGGTACAAATAAAGTGACAGCTGAATGAAAAGCGCAAAGCATTGCTAAAAATGCAGAAATGTAAAATGAATTGAACAGAAGATTCTGAAATGTCAAATGTATTGCCTTGCACTGTGTGTGTGTGTGTGTGTGTGTGTGTGTGTGTGTGTGTGTGTGTGTGTGTGTGTGTGTGTGTGTGTGTGTGTGTGTGTGTGTGTGTGTGTGTGTGTGTGTGTGTGTGTGTGTGTGTGTGTGTGTGTGTGTGTGTGTGTGTGTGTGTGTGTGTGTGTGTGTGTGTGTTTAAAAAGGTTTTTAAAATGAGGGAGGAAGGACTGCGTGCTTGGTTGCCATTGGCCTGCTTGCACTTTTGGTGTATGTTGGCATAAAAATGTGAGAGTCAAGTTGTTTCAGGGTGTTTTGGTGAACTACCAAATAGTAGGGAGGGATAGTTATGTGAATAAAATAGATACAAAGCCACCAGTCACTGTATTTTGAGCGCTGGTGGGCCGCATGTCTTTGAAATAGACTACAAGGGCAGAAGGAAACCCAGATAGAAAAACGTGATTGAATCAACATTGAAATATTGTCAGGCTGAAGATTGTGATAAACATTGATGTCAGACATTGAAATATACATTGAAAGTGCTCGCTCTGATCAACATTGAAATAACGTTGAATTTCCAATTAATTCTGACAAAGAATCCACCTTGATTCAATGATGATATGATCAACATTGAAAGAATGTAGAATTGAATCAACATTGATTCAACTATATACTGTATATGCAATGCATCATACATTGAAACAAGGTTATTATTAAAGGGCCATTTCAACACTTTTCAACCTTGCTTTATATGTTTTTAATATGCGTCCTTAAAAACCCCATAGATTGGCTATTTCCATTCTTTTTAAGAAACCAAGGTTGAGAACAGCTGCTTTACTAAATACTCTATGAACGAAAAACCCCAACAAAACAGACCATTATTCAAAAAGTTATGAATATTCAAAATCAATTACAAACAAACTTTTATGAATTATGAACATTAGCCCTATTATTAAGAACATTATAATAACTTTTGTCCTTTTAACTCATTGCCTTTTCTTGGCACCCCGCCACTCCTCTCAGGTGCGTAACGGAGCCACTTCTGCAGCGCCCCCCTGTACTGCAATTCAGTCAACTTGTGGTCAAATTGACAAGCAGCTGCTGTAACAAAAAGAAAAAAAAAATCTTCATACCGTATATTAAAGCAATGGCCCAGTTTATGTCTACTCCGTGTATCAGAGGAGGGAACTGGTCATTTTAAATGTCTTAGCTTGAAATTGATGTCACTGGTAGGCTGCTTTCAGAACTGTCCAAAAGCACAGACCCCATCTGAGATGCAGAGCAAGTAGGCAGAAGTGGTGCCATCCTTTTGTGAGCATTAGAGCAGTGGTTCTCAACCTGTGGGTCGGGACCCCCACATGAATCTGGGGGCTGTACCCAGATGACAGGGAAGTGACAATTTAAGGACTTTTAAGAAGTTTTTAATACCTCATATAGAATAGAATAAATAATACCATTAATGCATCAAAAGTAATGAACAAATTATACTATAAAACCTGGTCAAACATTGGCCAAATTTTCATATATAGACAAATTCACTGAATACAATCATTCCACGATCTCCTCAGAATAAGAGTACCTCTTAGACGTCTATAGAGGTGGAAGAGACAGTCCACCGGAAGTCTTATATTTGCAAGATGTGCAATGACAATAAACGCTTAATCTATCCTATGTTTGCTAGCGGGACACAGACCTGACTGACACCGCAGGAGTGATTGCGATTAGCGCTGTGCACCGTGGATCCCTCTAAAAGAAAGAGGCAAAAAAAACTTTTTTTATCTATGGACGGCCAACTCTGCCATAATTAAAAAATAAATAAATATGTAATTATGGCATATATTTAGGCATTGAGTGATTTATTTATTTATTTATTTTTAATTATGGCAGAGTTGGTCCTCTATCAGGCTCCCTCCATGGTGAGGAAAATGCATCTATTCTTATTTCCTTCAGAAGAAGTTTTAAATGCTTAGGAAGGATTTGCAGACTCACCAAACATGGAGTCGTGCATTAATGTGTCCTTGAAGGCCCTCTTCGGTCCCTTTCCCAGCCAGTTGAAAATGCATGCTACACGGTTTGCCATGGTAGCGGATAGCATTCGCCGGATCATATTTTCGGCATTGGTCCCTCCGACTAATGCCGAGTGGGTAATCTTAACAGATTAGAGAGAAAATGGTTAGTTTGCTAACGTGTACAATGTGCCATGTCAAATGGACAGCATATTGCATTTAAAGGGATAGTTCTGATCTTTTGACATGAGGTTGTATTACATCCTCACCCTCAGTGTCGGGCATCAGCAGTGACTTTTCCCGCACCGTGTCCCGTGAGCGGAGTTCTGGCCCGGTTTCGGTGGTGCAGAAATTAGTTCCTGCTAGTTGCTGGGGTTATACTGCATGCAGCACTCACCTAATAAGTACAGTACATGTTATCTATGCAATGTATGTGTACTATAAAATGAAGTACACTTGCATTTATCAGGAAGTTCAATTTGCGCAGACATTTGGGGTAGAACATAACATCTTTGTGCTGGGCGTCAATCACACTAGCCCCTACACTGCCAAGACTTCCTGATTATTATAAAGAATCTACCTCATAGGCTATCTTTTGTAAAAAAAAAAAAAACATACATGATAAAGAAACGTATTTCTTACAACACTTTGGGAATCAAACTTAATAGCAAGGCTCTTGGTCAAACACAGAGCCACTAAACATAGACAATAAACTCAATGTAATTATGGAAGTAACTCAAAAATAATCCTTATTCACTGTCATAGGAAATAAAATACATATACTGGCCGTCGCTATGTATTATCACAGCTTCTCACTTCTGTTGAGAACATCACCTCTTTACTATTCAGTGGCCAACACGTTTATATTGGTAGGGCTCTACAGTGTCTTAAAATAATATCATATACAAATACCATAGGGGCTCTGCAATTACAAGTACACCATTGTATGATATTTTGTTATTTTAATAAAGTGTAGCATATACAGTATATAGTAGGATATAGTAGTATAAAGTATTGGAGTATGTATAAAGTTTAGTAAAATAAAATGTAATTGAGTACAAAAGAAAAGGTATCGTATAATTTGAAGTTAAAACAAAGCTCCAAAGAGATCTTCCAAAACCTGAAACCAAACCCTACAACCAAACCCTAACGCTAATATTGAACCCTAAAACAAAATGCTAAACCAAAAACCCAAATTAAAACCCTAACCCTGCACCAGACTCTAAACCCCAAACACAAAACCTAACCCGGAACCAGACCCTAAAACCCAAATACAAAACCTAACCCTGAACCAGACCCTAAAACCCAAATACAAAACCTAACCCTGAACCAGACCCTAAAACCCAAATACAAAACCTAACCCTGAACCCAGACCCTAAAACCCAAAATACAAAACCTAACCCTGAACCAGACCCTAAAAACCCAAATACAAAACCTAACCCTGAACCAGACCCTAAAACCCAAATACAAAACCTAACCCTGAACCAGACCCTAAAACCCAAACACAAAACCTAACCCTGAACCAGACCCTAAAACCCAAATACAAAACCTAACCCTGAACCAGACCCTAAAACCCAAACACAAAACCTAACCCGGAACCAGACCCTAAAACCCAAATACAAAACCTAACCCTGAACCAGACTCTAAAACCCAAATACAAAACCTAACCCTGAACCAGACCCTAAAACCCAAATACAAAACCTAACCCTGAACCAGACCCTAAAACCCAAATACAAAACCTAACCCTGAACCAGACCCTAAAACCCAAATACAAAACCTAACCCTGAACCAGACCCTAAAACCAAAATACAAAACCTAACCCGGAACCAGACCCTAAAACCAAACCTGAAAAAATAAAACCCAGTCCTAAAACCAGACCCTAAATCTTAACCAAAAACAAACCCAAATCGGAAACCTTATCCCAAAAGCAGACATTAAAACTAAAACGAAACCCCAAAACAAAATCCTATCCTAGAACCAGACCTCAAAACTAAACCAAACCCTAAAACCAAAACCATCCCTAGGGTATAAGGTTTCCTATTTGGTTTAGGTTTCATGGTTAGATTTTTGGATCTAAGGATTAGTTTGAGAGTTATTGTTAGACTTGAGTGTTAGGGTTTGGTTTTTACGTTGATGGCTTTGAGAAGCTAATTTGATTCAATTGATTTTCAATCGAGGAGTTATTTTTGTTTTGGGACGTAAACTCCCATTTACCCTTTTGAATACAATAAAGCATGTTTCCACTATATATAAGACTTCTACTTCACAGCATGTTCCTTGTCTTTGTTCAGGGTCATTTTGCCACGTTGAGATGTTTTCACTTTTCCTTTGAAGACATTGCGGAAAGTGTGAGTGAACAAAAATCTTAAACCTAAAAAACAACTTTTATTTAAGTACCTGTGGGGTTTCAAGCAATATAATGTAGGTTCAAGAATGTACTTTCCAGAGATCTACCTTAAACATCTAAAGTGTTGCCTATAGTTACTTTTCATAATTTAAACTGCAACGACTATGTTGAAAAAAAAATTGTCATTTGAGCTCTGTGTTTTTCATTCAACTTAAATTGATTTTTAATGTGTTTTTTAAATTGATTAGAGTGTCCGGTAATTTCTGCTCTGAATTTCCCTGCGCGCCAGGCAGTGTAGTTTCCTTTCCACCAGAGGGCGCAGGAGGACCGTCTAACCGGGGGAGGGCGGCTGGTCTCGCCGCAGCCGCTCTGCTGTCTGCCCAACCTAATGAGTATTATTTTCCTGAGCCCTACCGAGTTTTATCAAAACACAGCTGAGTTTAATTCCAACATGTACATTCATTAAACTGTTATGTGTTTCCTTCAACAGCAGGCTACATTAAATCACACATTAAAAACAATTATTTAGTTTCACTGTTCTGTTCAAATCTAAACAGAAAAAAAATCACCTGTCGTGGTGAATGTATCATTCCGTATTGCATTGCAGCACTGTTATATAGGCCTAGACTATGTTAGTAAACCATATAGCCATTTACACTGAATCAAAAACGAATGTTTATTCATTTAATGATGTGTGTGTCTGCACTACATACGGCACCGGCATATTGTATAATCATTAAATAGCTGTAAAAATTCCAAGAATATGAGTCGATTTTTATTGGGCGTCGAAAAAGAGTCTACTATCTTTTGTGTTGTTATAGTGTGTGCTTAAGGCGAGGGGGTGTTCTTTTAGGAAGAACTCCAAGTGAAAGGCAAATTCTTGTTATCGCCATGGATGTCTAATGAGAGGTTACCACCCACCGTACTACAGTTATTATTATTACCAACCACTTTACTATAGCACTACGAGTCAGTCGAGTCAATGGACTCCTGCGATAACCCCGCCCACATTGTCTCCCTCCACGAGAAGTAGTCCCCAATTTCAAAGATTACTTATACACACTAAATATCCACAAAAATACTCATCCTCGAATCAAGTGTTAATTTATAGCACATCCTGTGGAGAATATATGTGTTTTCATTAAGACCTAAATCCATTGCTTATTTAGCGGGAAAGCTCTCGCGGAGGGATACAGTCCACACAGGAACGCGACCTTCTTATTGAAGCCGGTCAAACCCTCAGCTGTGATTTCCATGCAGTTCGTGAACGGCTTCACTCCACAGCCTGCTTACGTCCAGCTTTTCTACAACTCACATCAACGCACGCCTCCTCCGGCTCCTCTGACAGTACGAGCGAGATTTTTCCGCCCCGATCCAGAACTGGATTAACGTTTCTTTCTTGCTGGAATACTTGCACTTATAGCGCATTTTGGGTCCGGGACGGTTCTACCCCCGCTTCTCAGGCCCACTTTTGGTGGCAACCACGTTTACGGTAAGGGGAGGAATTTAGCAGCATATTGAACGCATGGTGCGACGCCTCAGCGTGTTGCCGGGTTTAAAACCTTATCTCCGGCTGTAACGTTACTACTGCAGCATGTCGTCTATGCTGCAGCATGTGTGTATACTGCATGCTTTAGTTACTTTCAGCAACGCATTGAGCACCTGCTACTAGAGAGGGGCATGCATACCATCAGCGCATGCCTGCCGTGGATTTCAACTGGCTCAACGTGCTCAACACACCTGGTCGTCCCTTTTACACACGCACATCCCTTAGACGTGACCAATTAATACTAACTACAACCTTTTCTTCTCCTTTCAGTTCCGCGACGTTTAGGGCAGTCATGCCGCTGAACTCTTCCTCAGGGGCTACCGCGACGAGTAAAAACTATGACTACGACTACGACTCCCTGCAGCCCTACTTCTATTACAACAACGAGGAGGAGGACTTTTATCACCATAACCAGCAGCCCCAGCCGCCGGCCCCCAGCGAGGACATCTGGAAGAAGTTCGAGCTGCTGCCCACCCCGCCCCTCTCCCCAAGCCGCAGACCCTCTCTCTCCAGCCTCTTCCCCTCCACGGCCGACCAGCTGGAGATGGTCACAGAGTTTCTGGGGGACGACGCGGTAAACCAGAGCATTATCTGCGACTCTGACTACTCCCAGACCTTTCTCAAGTCCATCATCATCCAGGACTGCATGTGGAGCGGCTTCTCTGCCGTGGCCAAGCTCGAGAAAGTAGTATCTGACCGTCTGGCGTCGCTTCACGCGGCGCGCAGGGATTCAGCCTCTTCCACGGGGGGGAGTAGCCCCGCGTCAGAGTGTCCGTCGGCGAGACTCAACACAAACTACCTGCAAGACCTCAACACGTCCGCGGAAGAGTGCATCGACCCCTCCGTGGTCTTCCCCTACCCCATTGCCGAGACTCCCAAGCCCAGTGTGGCGGTGCTACCGCAGATCCCCCCCACCACAACCACCTCCATCCACACCAGCTGCACCTCCTCCCCACGGGACCTGTCACTGGATACCCCCCCCAACAGTAGCGGCAGTAGCAGCAGCTGCAGCGACTCAGGTAGGCTCAACACTGGCTAGCTGTTATCTCTGATCTTGTGTTTACTAATGAAGATGAATGGGAGGGAGGTGTAGGGCGGGTCATCCCGAGGCGAGCTAGTGCGGTTCCAAGCACTCGGGTGGGTGGTTGGGACGCGTTTCCTCTGTCCCAGCTGGGTTGGGGCTGTTTTGTTATGACGCGGTGCACTGTAGTTGCCAAGCATTGCTGTGGGAGAGTTTGAGACGCTGATCCTAGGAAAGACCACACGCCTTCCTGCCTTGCTCTTTTGCAGCATTTCTGTGACCTGAAAGTCTAGGATGTTTGTTTACCTTCTGCCCGTCCGTCTCTTTCAGAAGATGAGGGTGACGATGAGGATGACGACGAGGAAGAGGAGGAAGACGAGGATGACGACGAGGACGAGGAGGAGATCGACGTGGTGACGGTGGAGAAGCGGCAGCACCTTAAACGTGGCGACTCGTCCCCCTCGGACACGCGGCACCCCAGTCCGCTGGTGCTGAAGCGCTGCCACGTCTCCACCCAACAACACAACTACGCCGCTCACCCCTCCACCCGCCACGACCCCCCCGCGCCCACCGCCGCCACTGCCGCCGCCGTCAAACGTCTCAAGCTGGACAGCGGCAGCTCGCCGCCCTCACACCAACACCACCACCACCACCACCACCATCACCACAGCCACGGGCACGGCCGCGTGCTCAAGCAGATCAGCGGCAACAGGAAGTGCGCCAGCCCGCGCACCTCAGACACGGAGGACTGCGACAAGCGGAGGACACACAACGTGCTGGAGCGCCAGCGCCGCAACGAGCTCAAGCTGAGCTTCTTCGCGCTGCGCGACGAGATCCCCGAGGTGGCCAACAACGAGAAGGCGGCCAAGGTGGTGATCCTGAAGAAGGCCACGGAGTGCATCTACGGCATGCAGACGGACGAGGAGCGGCTGCTGTCCGTCAAGGAGCAGCTCCAGAGGAGGAGCGAGGCGCTCCGACAGCGGCTCTACCTCCTGCAGAGTCCCCGGCCCTGAGAGCCACAGGGGGTTTTAAGACTTGGCGCTGGTGGTGTTTTTTTTTTTTTTTATGCAAGTCGGTTCGGTTGAGTGTGTACAGGTTATAATGTTGCATGCGAATGCAAGACAGGGGTTCTAAATATATGGAGATCTTGTTGGATTTCAATATTTCCTCAGACGTTATGGTTGGATTACAATATTTAAAGTTTATTTTTATTAATAAAATATAAAAAGAAAAAAATTGGTGCGGCACAGTTGAGCGCCCGACATAAAATAAGCATTTTTTTTATGTTTTTTTCATTTTTTTTGTAAATAAAATTTCCTATGAAATGTATTTTTGGATCAATTTGACTGGAAGTTCTCACCCAGTGGTTTTCAGTGTTCGCTTTTCCATTTTGTTCCTCAATTCAAATATAAAAAATATTGTTCCTGAAACTGTCTCTTGCTTTTCTTTGGTCAGACACTCGTCACATGTTAGCCACTAGTATGACGTCAGATCAGCTTACATCAATGAGTCCCTCTACTAGGAAACACTGTTCTGTGTTTATGTTTACACTTCTCCCGCCTTGTACACGAGTGTGATGCGCAAGGGTCAAGGGTTCATCGAAGAGCCAACAATGCTTGAACTCGGACAGGCCACATCCAGTGCTGTGCCCCTGGTGTAGGTATGCCTGGTGATCAATGAAACGTCCTGCCAAAGGTTAGCAGTTAAAGGGACACTAGGCTGGTGTGTAATTATAGTAGGAAGTGAGTGGAGACGGGCGACGCCCCTTTAGCTCTACAGGATAGGATATCGTTATATGGTTAAAGAAGGAACTCAAACTATTACCTCTGTTCAGTATTTTAAGGAAATATATAGACTTAGACCTTAACATGTTCATGTGTACTATAGGGCTATAAAGCTTGAACTTCATAAAATCACACCAACAACTCCATTTTGGAAGCATACGCTTGTTAACATGAAACATTAGCCATTGTTATTGTTTATGTACAATCTAAATAGTACAGTAGGCCTATCACAACTCTTGAGTCCTCAAAATGTCGGAGTTATGCCAATAAAGAAATCTCATGGACTATTCTGAGGTACAAACCCTTCTACATTATAGGTCTACATTATTGCTTTCGTATGGGGTCTCAGAGTATCATTTTTGTACAGGTTCTCCTGGGTTGACAGTCTGCTATGCTATGTGAAGCCTATAATAAACCATGTGTACAGGGATTAACTTTAGCAAGTAGCAGAAACCATAACACAACAGTGGAACATTGAAATTACCCCACTGCATGATTCATATTTAAAATAAATATTATTTTGAGTCACGCATTTAATAAAGAAGCGAGTCGACGGCATTTCCTAACGGAGCCATTACACGATGGAGCGGATTTTATCACCGCGGGCCATTTAATTCTAGTCTCGCCGTGACGTCACTCCCCGTGTCTGACGGATTTCTCGGCTGCGTGGAGCGCGTGGTCGCGAGCACATGGAAATGAGGTGGCGATCTGGGTCTGAAAGACGCGCAAGTGATCATCCGAAAAATGGAATATAATATATATAGCAACCGAGTGATCCGGTAAGTGATTATATTGATGATGTTTAGGCTATATATCGATTATCTATAAACGTGTGTGTCGATGCACTGCTGTTCAACAGCAGGAGGAAGATGGTATTATAACAATCATATTACTAGCTTACTGTACTGTACCATTGTCGAGCGCTAATGCGCACTTATATTAGAAAACATTGTCGTAGACCACTTCGCACTCTTTTATAGAGAACTTATGGAGATACGAATGTTTTAAACGCATCACATGGCTCTATCTTCACCCAACTGTTGTTGTATAACAGTAGGCCTATTATTAACTGCGGGTTGTTATTCTAGCACCCATAACTTTAGAAGAGATTAACCCTAAAATAAAATGTGCTATTCTTTGTTCCATTGTTCACGTTGATGAAATACTATATTTTCTTCCACATTGAAGATGTCCTGCCATGCCCTAACTGTGTCATGCTGGTTTACATCTCAAGTATGGGACCTACACTTCGAGTTGGGTTCATCTCTATCTACTCCATACATTCAGTCAGTGCAAAGGGGCAGAGCTTTAAATCATAACAGATAGTTAAAGGGCCATGTGTTGGCATATGTTTCAGTTTCAGTTTTCAGTCTTATGTAGGTTACCAAAGGAGGAACGGTGCAATGACATGTGTTGAACGAGAAAAAACAGCACAGCTAAGCAGTAAGCGCACTACCAATAACATCAGTATTCATATAATTTAATAGAAAATATGATAAATATAACACTACACATGTATTAACATGAGGCTTGTGCTGTAAGGGTGACAGGTGACAAGTGTAAACAGAAGAATTGCACGTTAGGCATGTATAAGTCCTGATATAATAGCAGCAGTCATGGCTGTTGCAGACAGCAGGACTATTTAGGTCAATGAGTTGAGAAGCCTGATACCCTGGAGGTAAAAACTGTCCTTAAGTCTGGTGGTACGTGCAGCCGTGCTCTCATGCTCGTCTTCCTGAGTATACAAGGAGAACAGTCTGCCTGCTGGGTGGCTGTGCTCCATATAACAATGCTGTCTGCCTTCCGCAGACACCACCTGTGAATGATATCCTGCACGGCCAGGAGTCGGTTTCCAACGATGTGCTGTGCTGCAAATCAGACCACACTCGATCGGGACTCGCGGCTGTGGGGCAGAACGGTTCCCCCGTACCGGGCCGTGATGCTGGCACCAGCCGGGTTAGTGTCTTCACCGCCTCTCGGTAGGCCGTCTCATCGTTGTCTCTGATGAGGCCCAGGATGGTCGTGGCGTCAGTTAATGTAATGATGGCATGGTAGATGCTCGTCACTTTAAGATCCGCATCTCTGTTCCAATCTATGTATTACACGGGGCGTGATGCCCTTTGTAGCATGCGCTTGGTGGGACATTTCTCATGGTGGAGGCCTATGAATGGATATGATGGATGTGCTGTTGGTGGGCCTGGTGAATGGGTTGGATACGGGTTATCATTATAATTTTATGATATAATATTGGGCCACAGCCAAACCATGACCTGTGGACAGAGGAAATGATCTATTTGTTAGTAAGCTCTTGTGGCGTGTAGAGGAGTGAGGTGTAAGTTGGTTTGGGTGTTCGGAGTTGCCATACCTCAATGATATGTGATTGGTTGAGACCTTGAACAAAGATTTATTTCTGGAACATAAACAATCAAAAGCCAATCTCAAGAATGATCAGATAAACAACAGGATTCAGTGTGTTTACATGCGCTGATTGTAGCCTGGTTACGGCAGTGACTAGGTTGCCCATATATTCACACAGGACCTTAGTTAAATTGCAAGGAGGGACTAGTATTATATGAACCACAACATTGGTTGACGCATCATGTTTTGGTGATTATGACACCATCAAAATTATTTTCTCATGTCGACGATGGATCCATGGTGGTGATTGTGACTAAGAATGAAGTTGCTAGCCGGGAGGACGCAATCTCGCTTTGTTTTGGCACAATTTCTCCTGTTTGACCACAAATGGTTTCCGATTGGTTGAGAGATGAAAGGGGCAGGGTCTGCAGTGACAGCCTGGGAACGAAACACGGTGCACAGAGCGATGAGGAATAGAAGAGGAATGTCGTCTTCCTGATTAACTTTTGCTTAAGCTATATAACCCTGGTTACGACATCTATGTAACCTCACCCTTATCTGGCATTATTTGTTAATTCAGATTCTGTATTTAATATCTGTAAGCCCCCTAGAGCAAGATGCTCTAATACATACCTGCTCTTAATGACCTACAGGTACTGTCTAACCCTTACCTGCTCCTTAATGACCTGTCTCTGTACTGTCTAACCCCTTCCTGCTTATTGTTCACGGTCTCTACTGTCTAACCCCTAAATGCTCATTAATGACCTGTCTATGTACTTAACCCCTACCTGCTCTTTATTGACCTGTGTCTGTACTGTTTAACCCCTACATGCGCCTTAATGACCTGTCTCTGTACTAGATCTGTGTTTGGTGGTGCCCAGGACTAGCAGATGTCTTCTTTTTGGACCAAACCCTGGTTTGAAACATGGGTTGAACCTTTTTTTAATATACCTGGCTTGAAAATGGATCATGGGACGGAAGCCAGAACAGGAGAGAGGAGACCAGTAAAGACCGGGTGGGACTTAGATACCAAGTATAGACCAGAAGTGACCAGAGAGCAAGTGAAACCCCAGTAAAGAGTATACCATAAGAGAGACCAGAGGAGACCAGTAGTGACCAGGAGAGTCTTGAAACCACTTTAGACTAGTGAAAACAAGAAGAGAACAATCGAGAACAGGATAGACCAGTTGAGAACATGATCGACCAGGAGAGTCCAGGGGAGACCAGAAGAAACTCAGACCAATGGAAACCAGTTGAGTACAAGAAGGAGACCAGGAAAGAGACCAGGGGAGACAAGGGAACCAGTAGACACTAATGGCGCATTTCCACTAGCACGGCTCGGCTCGGTACGGCGCGCTATTTGCGTGTTTCCACTAGCACGCAGTACCTGCAACCGGGTACATTTTGGTATCACCGCAGCCCTGGTTCCAAGCGAGCCGGAGCGTTACTAAAACGTGATGTCAGCCGACTGCCTTCCACTGATTGGCCGATGAGTGTCGTCACTGGAAGCGTCATAACCGCGCGACTTTTCAATAGTGTTTTGTCTCGCGGCCCGGAGTCTTCTCTGGCTCTCTTCTCTTGCCTTCTGTGCGACAAAAAGCCACAGGGTGAGCAGCAACACGATCGCCTCCATGTCCTCCATGCTGTCCTCTGATGTTGTTGTTGTTGTTGTTCTGGTCTGGTCTTCCGGATTACGTACGTTGCTCGGCGCCGTGTAAATGACGTCACAGCGGTTTCGCGCAGCCGTGTTATGACGACCCCGCCCACGTCGAGGAGGCACCAGTTGTAATGGAAACACAACCAAACCGAGCCGTGCCGAGCCGTGCCGAGCCGTATCGAGCCGAGCCGTGCTAGTGGAAATGCGCCATAAGAGGCCAATAGAGAACTGTGAACTATTAGAAACTATGGAGACTGATATAGACCAAGTGGTAGACCAGAAGAGATCTTGAGAGACCAGTAGAGACAAATAGAGGTCAGTAGACCAGTAGTGTACTCTTGTAATCTTACTTCATTGGGTATTATTACAGACGGTGGAACCTTAATATCTGGAACCTGCAGTATCTCTACGGTTACCGAGGACATTTGTCAGCCAGTAGTAGCTAGTGGTTCTACCTACAAGCACTTCCTGGTCCACGAAATTATTAGGGGTGTGAAAAATAATCGATTCTTCGATGCATTCACACAAACTCACAGCCAGACGCAAGAACTCCTTCTAATTCAAGAGCAGCTTTTTCTTTAATGACATAGAAAAGAAAGATTAGAAAGAAAAGAAAAATGAAACCTATTTTTTACATACTTCCATATTGTGTTGTAATGCAAGCTGCATTGATTATTGCATTGTTCATAGAAAGTCATATTTGTGACAAAAGCTTTTTCTCTAATAAAATACAAGATAAGTTAATTCATCTGTTGATGTCTTTAATGATCATCACAAAAGTGGGAAGTGATTAGCAAACTAAGTAGGAAACTCAGATGTGTATATATATTTTTGAGAATCACGCATGGAAATGTACGTAAAAAAATGGTTGCATCGATAATCGTTTTAGAATCGAATCGTAGACCTCATAACCGGAATCTAATCAAATCGTAAGGTGCGAAGAGATTCCCACCCCTAGAAATTATCCACACCACCAGCGAGAGTACTTTGCTCTACGAAGTGATTGAATTTATATTTAGAGCAGAAATCGAGTGAGGGAATGCCCTCTGAAAACCGGTTATCACGATGCAGAAGAAGGTTGGCAGTTTGAGTTATTAAAGAGAATGTTCTACAAAAGGTCCACTTCAACAAGAGTTCCCCCTCAATGTTTCGTGTTCTGCTTTTTCTCATCTTTCTGAGGGTATTCAATGGAAGAATTTTAGGACCAAAATCAAGAAAAGTTAGTTTGATGTTTATGTGGCTGTTGTGAGCAAACCTTACATTATGTAACAAAAAAATAAAAATTTGTCGGTCAAAGTGCAACTCAAAGAAAACTGTGTCTCCAGCAACAGTTTCCAGCCCTGTCTGTAAAGGGGCTGGAGACATACCTGGTGTGTGTGTGTGTGTGTGTGTGTGTGTGTGTGTGTGTGTGTGTGTGTGTGTGTGTGTGTGTGTGTGTGTGCGTGTGCGTGTGCGTGTGCGTGTGCGTGTGTATGTGTGTGTCGGTGGTCTGCTCTTATGTAATTTTACTTTCAGTAACTGGAATAGATTAGCAATGTAGACGGTAAGGGGGTGGAGCTGCATACCAGCGGATCTCTCTAGTGGCTCCAGAGTTATTGTCTGAAGACATCATCGCTTAACTCTCTAGAAATTCACTGGAGCCATTTAACTCTCCGCTCGCTCTCTCTCGCGCTCTCTCTCTCTGTCTCTCGCTCTCGCTCTCGCTCTCTCTCTCCTCTCCCCCTCTCTCTCCTTACTGTCTGTCTGGCTGTCAGTCTATCTGTCTCTCGCTCTTTCTCCCTGTCTGTGTCTCGTTCTGTCTTTCACACTCTTTCTCCCTGTCTGTCTGGCTCTCGTTCTGTCTCTCTCCCTCTTTCTCTCTCTCTCTCCACCACACTCTCTCTGTTGGCCCTGAGTGAGTGTGTATTTTTATTGGCTCACAGAGCTGAATGTTTGGCTGCCAGACGTCTCTGCCTGCACAATGTTTTTACTGTGAGACATTTAAACAGCCCCATAGACCCAGTGCGGGGCTGTGTGCACGCTTACACTGTGCTAGCTCTGTGGTAACTTTGTGCTAACAGTGTGCTGATGCTGTGCTAACACCGTGCTTACCCTAACCCTAACCCTATGTGTTATGAAAGATAGGATAAGATAAAAAAGTATCTATCCTAAAGGGGAGATCCTGTTAGCGCTGTGATAACTCTGTGCTAATGCTGTGACAGCACTGTGCTATAGTTGTGCTAGTTGTACTAATGCTATACTAACATTGTCAAACTTTAATAATCCCCGAAGAGAAATAATAATACCACTGTTGCTAACCCTATGCAAATGCTGTGATAGCAGTGTGCTCACACTGTGATAAATCTATGATAGCACAGTGCTAACACCACTGCTGGAACCAACAGCCCGGTTCCCATCAGTCTCTGATGAGGGAATTCCCCCCCTCTCTCCCTTACTGATCACAGCTGGTTGCAGCTATTCTTAGAAACCTCAACAATGTACTCTTATACTCCACACTCTTTCCAGCCCTAGGTGGGAGGGGAGGGAGGGAGGGAGGGAGGAAAAGCAACATATGGTACCGAGAGAGAGAGGAAGAAGGGGGGTTACAGAGAGAGATGGAGAGAAACAGAGAGAGTTAGTTTGAGGGAGAGCGGGGGGGGGAGACAGACAGAGAGGGTGATTCGGTTCCTTTGCTCTCCATGACATCTCATCAGTCTCTCTATCTGTGGTCACGCGTCGGCCACGGCGAAGAGGGCGGGGCTGACCGGTGTTCTCCCCTCCTCTCACGTTTCCGTGGAAGGAGGGGGAGGGGGCTGAGGTGGCAGGGGGTGTGGTGGGTTCTGTCGGGTGGTCCCAGACACGTCTGACGGTTATGTAAGTGAGCTCCAGGCCTCCCTGCCTCAATGAAGTCATTAACCAGCAAACTTGGATCGTCTGTTTATACACCGAGGGGAGGGAACGTCGTCCAGCTATGTTCTAGGATAATTTTTACACGGTTTTATCGGGAGACCTATAGCAACTGCAAGAAGAAGTTGCTATAAAATAAGTTGCTCCAACGTCCCAGAACTATTAAAAGTAAAATTAAATGAAAAAAAAAAAAGAAGAAAACATAACTGGGATAACACAAAAAAAGCATACAATGTATGATATACATTTATATATATACAGTATATAAGGGATGTCCATGGTTAACCGGTAAATACTAACCGTTAAAAATAAATTAAATCTTGGTCTATCCTGTTCTCGATCTTAGATGACAGGAGATCGTTAGTTTTTATTGATATTGATACCATTTTCGAGGCTCCTTAACGATCCAAGTCTTTATTGATACCACTATTGATACTTTTATATTATTTTGTTGAAATATAACTTGTATTATTGCTTTAATTGCTGATAAGATGATTATAAATCAAGATAGGACGTTGAACAGGTCATAATTCCATCTTCCACCTTCCATACACTATCTATTTTATATTGCTGGGAAAACAAGTTTTTGCCAAAATCTTAAATTTCTTTTTTTTTGTTGCATTTGAACACATCAATGATATTACTGAGCCGACCTGAACACATCACATTTGACACTGTTTGCTACTTTTTTTTTTAAGCTAACCAGCTCGATATCCTGCCGATTTTATCAAGGATTTAAAAACTAGATTACTATTTTTAACTGACGGGACTTTCTACACTGTCCGGTTGTGTGATTACTACCGCTACTTTGAATGACTGTTGATGCACGCAGTACCGACTCCGAGCCCGTCTGCAACAGCAGCAGCTGACAGAGTTTTTAGTTGGACTAGACGGATACTGAGTTGAAGGAGTTTTTTAACCCAAAGACAGTGCAGGCACAGCAATTTTATAAAGGCCTACAGCCACTAAACCTCGCTGTGGGCTTGCATGAACCATGAACCAACCTTTTGGCGGCTGGCTGTGCCGCGCCTACGAGTGACGTATTAATCGCGCGACTCAACGAATCGATGACCGAATTCGTTGGCAACGCTTTTAGTAATAGATTTATCGATTTTATCGATTCGCTGTTGCAGCCCTAGTTCCCAGTGTTCTTGACATTATCTTATGAAGATCTGTCTGAGAAAGATCACCTGCCGGTGGCTCAGGAAAAGGGGCCATGTCAATTAATGTTTTCCTTAATAATATTTACTCCCGATTTAACCCAGCCAATCCTCTTTCAGTACACTGCTCAGGGGGGTATCTCATTGGTTATAGAGGTGCTACTCTACTCATCTGATCCCCATTGTCTCTCCTTTCTTACGTGTGAATATATGACCGTGCCGGTGGCCAGAGAGGAGGTGTGATGAGGGCAGAGTTTTGTCTCTTCTGATTGAACAACCATAAAGGGACAACTGTCCCTTTTTGCAAACTGTAAATAAAGACACCACCCAGGTGCCAGAGACCGGGGGTTTACCGACCCTCAGAAAGAAGATCTGAGGTTCTGTAAACCCCCGCTGGGCAGTGGGGAGGGGCAGTTTACCGAGAAACTGTTTGTCATTCGTATCATTCTCCTAAGGGAGCTTCTTTCATGCTAGGGAAACCTGGCCTTTGATAGTGTTTCCCAGCCAGGATATTGAGACTGACTTGTATTTACTACCTGTGATTTGAGAAGAAGGCGAGAAATGAGGGGAGGAGGGGGGTATTTGCGGTATTATGGCCCTGACACGCTGGGCCAACCAGTGTAGGAGACATCGGTGAGTGTCTGGGGCCCTTGCTTCTTCGGTGGGTCCCATACCGTTGGAAGTAGTCGGCCCTTGAGTGTGTTTTTTTGGCCAGTCGCAACATGATGATTCAGAGACTGATTTGCTATACGGCTTTAGGGAATCAATGCATGGGAAGGGACAGAAGTGGGCACAAAGGGATTTTCTCAATTTCCCTCCTTCATCTCATCAGACTGTCAGATTAGAAGTAGCCATATTATGAAACCGTCTGAGCGAGAATGGTGTGAAATGATTGGCAAACGCTGCTTTGTTTCGTGTTTGTATATATCCGCAGTCTAATGTCCTCTGGTGTTCATTTTTGAAAGACAAATACAGACTATCGTCCCATGCTGGTTATTTCCTCTCACTCAGGTGAGGAACATTCCTGCTAGTTCGCCGTTGGCTGTAGACTTTGCAGTGCCTTCCAATGCAATCTTTTGACCAAGACACAGGTGACGTGAGGCAACGCAGCAGTCTGCCTTCGTATTAGCTAGTTCTTTGATGTCGGTTGGGTGTGTAAGGGCCTTTGGAAGTTTGGATATTTCTATCTTGGGATTTATTCTCTATGGACTAGTAGTCAAACTGCTTTTTACTATTGAGCCTTTTAGCAGACTATCCAAAGCAACTTCAGCTAATTCAGATATGTAATCAGGGAGAAGTTAGGAGTAAGACGAGAAAGGTAAATTAGGAGCAGTTAGGGGTCAGACAGTCCAGAGACAGGAAGGAGCAGTCAGGGGTTAAACGGTGTGGAGACAGGTCATTAAGGAGCAAGTAGGGGTTAAACAGTACATAGATAAGTCATTAAGGAGGATGCAGGGGTTAGACAGTACTGAGACAGGTCATTAAGGAGGAGGCAGGGGTTAGACAGGACAGAGATTGGTCATTAAGGAGGAGGCAGGGGTTAGACAGTACAGAGATTGGTCATTAAGGAGGAGGCAGGGATTAAACAGTACAGAGATCGGTCATTAAGGAGGAGGCAGGGGTTAGACAGTACAGAGATAGGTCATTAAGGAGGAGGCAGGGGTTAGACAGTACAGTGGTAGGTCATTAAGGAGGAGGCAGGGGTTAGACAGTACAGAGATAGGTCATTAAGGAGGAGGTAGGGGTTAGACAGTACAGAGATCGGTCATTAAGGAGGATGCAGAGGTTAGACAGTACAGAGACGGGTCATTAAGGAGGAGGCAGGGGTTAGACAGTACAGAGATAGGTCATTAAGGAGGAGGTAGGGGTTAGACAGTACAGAGACAGGTCATTGAGGAGGTAGGGGTTAGACAGTACAGAGACAGGTCATTGAGGAGGTAGGGGTTAGACAGTACAGAGACAGGTCATTGAGGAGGAGGTAGGGGTTAGACAGTACAGAGACAGGTCATTGAGGAGGAGGTAGGGGTTAGACAGTACAGAGACAGGTCATTGAGGAGGAGGTAGGGGTTAGACAGTACAGAGACAGGTCATTAAGGAGGAGGTAGGGGTTAGACAGTACAGAGACAGGTCATTGGAGCAGTAGGGGTAGGGGGCATCTTGCTCTAGGATAACTACACATGGGTGAGTCATTTGGGTGTGACACCCTCATCACTAGACTCCTCCCACCCCCCCCCCCCCCCCACCACACCCGCTCCCCCGAAGAGAGCTCCATTGCATTAAACACTGACACGGTCAATTCAACTAACTGATTGACCTCTACCGATTAGCATCACAATGTACAACTAATCGCTAATTTTCTTCATTCATTCAGTAATTTTTTTAGGAAGGAGTGTCTAATGTTGATGGGTATCATCTTCCTCTGGTTAAAGTGTTCAAATATTTCAAACATTGCTAACAGAAAACCAGGAAACACATTCCTCCACATATCGTCAGTCGGACACAGCTGGAGTCCTGTGTATCTGAAGCGATACCTCCTGCTAAGCAGCAGCAGTTCCAGCAGTTGTCTGAACTGCTGCATTTTGGCACTAACACTG
>OLKM01001611.1:60000-76474 GCA_900291075.1 Melanogrammus aeglefinus
ACACACACACACACACACACACACACACACAACACACACACACACCACACACACACACACACACACACACACACACACACACACACACACACACACACACACACACACACACACACACACACACACACACACACTCAGACTCACACACACATATGCACCCTCCCCAGCTCCCCCTTTTCACAGACAAACACAAATACACTAACAAAAACACACACACAAACTCACACAGACTCACAACCCTTCAGGGAAGATGATCCTGTGTCTCTAAGAGATAGAAGAATGATAAACCAACCAAACCCGTCATTGTTGTATAATATGATATAATATGAAGTAATATCATATTGTAATCTCATATAATATATATTATTTAGAGTTTGGATTTGTATTTTATGGTTTAATTCGATAGATCATTCTTCATTTAATAATTTAAGGAAAAAGATAGGTAAACATTTATAATAACGTTAAGTAATTTACAAGCCTTTAGTTAACGATAAACTTATGTGTAATGTTTAACTGTGATGATCAGAGGTGGGTAGAAACACGCTACATTTACTCCGTTAGAAATACTTAGAGTAACTTTTTGGATAAATTTTAATTTTAGGAGTAGTTTAATTGCAACATACTTTTACTTTTACTTGAGTATATATTTGAAGAAAGAATGGTACTTTTACGTTGTTCCATTTGGCTACGTGACGGTCGTTACTTTCTTTTTCTATATCATTTTTTTTATTAAATGTGAGATCTACTGTATTTTCTCCCTGAGGGACGTCTTTAGCCAGCATTTCTATCACTTCACTATTTTAACCAATAAAAACCTGACAAAATGATCTTGTCAATCAAATGCAGCCACTTCAGTCACTTCAAGTGTTTTTAAAAACCTTTGTCTAATGGCTCCGGTTCCGCGCTCCGGTTCTGCGCCAATGTTGTGTCCGTGGCTGTGCCATGCTATGTTCACAGGAGCAGAACACGCAGATTTTAGCGACTATCTTGGTGAGTCGAGAAAATGGAAGAAACCACTGATTCTGGTACTGTAAGAGACAATCAGAGCTTCTCTACACAGACACAAACACACACACTCACATTCAGACAAGCTCTCAATCACGTAAACTCACACACTAACAATCACACATTCAAAATCACATTGAAACACTCACACACACTCACAATCACAGAGATATTGTTCTTCTTTGACACACCTTTCCTGTTCTCAGTGTACTACCTTTGCATGCCCCCCTGAGTCTGGGCGTCTGAGAGTCTGAGTGGTCTCTTTTTTCAGCCTCTATAGGCCTAGTTGCATACGTTAAGTGAGTTTGCCAGCAGGTTTTGATCATTTTATTTAAAGGTTGAGGTATTTAATTTTGCAAAGAATTAATTTATTGTTTTAGTTCAAGGGTTATTAGTTTTATTTTTAAAGACCTTATTAATTGTTTTATTTAAAAGGATGTTATTTAACATATCTTTATTTGAACATTGCTGTTTTTATATATTGTTTGTGCCTATTTTATACCGTTGTGTATTTAAAAAAAAAACTCGGAGTAACTCAGTACATACTCTTGAGTACTTGAGTAGTCTTTTCTTCACTGCATACTTTTTTAACTCTTACTTGAGTAATTATTTGTATGAATACTTTTACTTCTACTTGAGTATTTTTTGTCTTAAAGTAACAGTACTTTTACTTGAGTACATTTTTTGGCTACTCTACCCACCTCTGGTGATGATAAACCAGATGTGTGATGGATAGATCAGACTACCGGTTGGTACAGACAATCATCTTGATTGACACACCCCCTTTGTGATGGTATAGTTTTACATTGCATTTAATGGCTAATAAACACATACACACAATACCTCTGGTTGTAAAATACTGGGTTCTTTATCATACCACTTATCAATCATCTTAAAATATATATTATTGTTTCCGTCATTAACTAAAGGCTTACAAATGACGTGATTGAACTTTGCTATAAAGTGTTACCAATACGACACGTAATTTGCTCTATTGCATATAAAACATCCTTGATATATTAAGATTGGAGAATGAGTGATAAGAGGATGTCTTGTTGCCTGGATACATCCAGCAGCCAACAGCTCCTCTGCTCTTACGGCTTCCATTAGAAGGTAATATCCTTCCGATTCCCCTGAGGTCATATCCTGTTTGAACCTCTTGAACAGACATCCCCACAGTGACCCCACCGGATATTTAACTCCACATGATTGAGGACATGTTGTAGACCAAGACTCCTTCATATGATTTTAAATCATGTTAACCATAATAGTCTGGGACCTCTAAGTCTATTTTAGATTTCCAGGGGGCCCTTCTCTTTCTCTAGATTTCTTGGCCCAATTATCTGACGAAGACCCAAATACCTCCGGTCACAATGAGATGGACTCAACGCTTCAGAGCATCGAAACACGAGACTCCTCAGCGTCAGCAACCTTTGTTGTTTATGTCTCAAAGGACCTCCAGGGCGCCCTCATAGTGCCCCCCTCTTTATTGTCATTGTATTAATCACGCCCCGTGTTAGGTATATACACAATAGTTATGGAAGCTAAGTTTAATATAAAAGATGAAGAGAAATATCAAAATGACTGACAAAAAGGGCAGACAGTGGAGGTAGACCGTGGCAATATGAGTCGTTCAGATGGACTTCTGCTGTGCACAGCCCCCCCCGCCCCCAAGAAGGCAAATGTTAGTTTTATTGGGGTGGATAAACAACACAACGCATCCACACTCGTTCCATCTCCGCGCCTCTTTTAGCCCGGGTCGTCCATGAAAGGACAGGTGTGAACGTGAGGAGGTGGGGGGCGGCGGACAGCTGTCTCCCGCTCCTGTTAATGGAGATCCAGGCTGGGGAGGGGGAGGAGGACGAGGGGAAGCACCTACCCCTCTCTGGGCTGACAGGTCGTTGGGAGACTAGAACTCTCTTCCCGGCTCTGATTAATGGAGCTATCTGCTGTCCTTCATCCCCCCCCCCCCCACCCCCCTATTGGGATGGGTTCCTATTGAGTGAGGGGCCGTTTATTTGCCCACAACAGATGGGCCCCCTGAGGCCAGGGGCTCGTTTGCACCTCTTCTGCTGCGGGGGGCACCCCAGCATGCTCCATCTTCATCTGGCCCCAGAATCCTTAACACCGGCCCTGCTCAGAGGTCACCTCTGCTGCCCTGGTTCCCCACTAACTTACTGCTGGAGAATGAATGTTGGTCTGTCTTTCACAACTTTCACCTCTCTCTTTATCCCCCTTATCTCTTTATTCCCCATATCTCTCTCTCTCTCTCTCTCTCTCTCTCTCTCTCTCTCTCTCTCTCTCTCTCTCTCTCTCTCTCTCTCTCTCTCTCTCTCCTCTCTCTCTCCTCTCTCTCTCTCTCTCTCTCTCTCTCTCTCTCTCTCTCTCTCTCTCTCTCTCTCTCTCTCTCTCCCGTCTCCCCCTCCCCTTTCTCTCTCCTCCCCCTCTCCTGTTCTCCATCCCCCCCCCCCCAGCAGGGAACATGGCTCTCTGGCAGCATGACTGATGGCCTTGGTCGTCCCATAGGGTACTGTGTCTGTGTGTTGGCCGCGCGACGGCACCATACAGTATAAATACACCCCTGCTGTCACTACACGCCGGCGTTCCAGTTCAGCAGAAGCTCCGCTTGGTCCAGTTTCTTATGCCCTCCCCGACAGGGCACTGTTGACGTATTTGGGGCATGATCCTCAACCACCGTCATACCAGATCCGTGTGTGCAGGGTTTAGGTTCGCCTCGGCCTAAATCCCCTCGAAATCTCGACGATTTCTCTTCCGTGCGACAGCGGGTCTGTTGTCGAACGCCGACATACGCCGTCTTACCGGCGGCTGAAAGACGCTCAGTCCTCGTTTGTTTTGGTCGCGTTTCAGTGAGAATAAAGCCCCAACTGACAATGGGGGGGTTGTATTTATGCCTTGAGTCATTCCTGTCTAGTCTTCTGCAGTGACATGCATGAAGCGAAGAAGAGGCGTCAAAGATTTGACTTGCAAATTCCCTGGTTTATTGACTATGGGGAGCCACTGAGAAGCCCCGTCACCATTACCTTCCACCAGTTATCTGCACGTTTACCAAGTAGACAGATTAACGGTTTTCTTTGACGTTTGTAACATTTTCCGTGTCGTGTCTGAACAAACACTTGAAATGTTTCCAAAGGGTGTTGATAATCTTAAGGAGATGGTTTTGTATGATGACACCCCTTCATGCATCTCTGACTTCCTACGCGTTTAGGAATCGCTGTTAGCTATAGTGGCTCAGTGAATTCAGATGTCAGTAAGGAGCAGGTAGGGGTTAGACAGTAAAGAGACAGGTCATTAAGGAACAGGTAGGGGTTAGACATTAGAGAGACAGGTCATGAAGGAGCATATAGGGGTTGGACACTACAGAGACAGGTCAGTTATGAGCAGGTAGGAGTTAGACAGTACAGAAAGAGTCATCTTGCTCAAGGATGACTACAGGTAGAATGCGGACATTGGAGATTGAACCTAGAACTTTTCAACATTATATTCAGTTATAAATTCATCGGTTAGTTACATGGGATAAGGGTATTAAATTTGAGATTGTAATGTTATGAGACTAGGTCATAGATGGTTACGTCTAAGGGTCAGGTTATGCTGCGGTTGAAGCCAGGTTCCTGCAAAGCATGCTGGGATGTATGTGGTGTGCATTGTGTGTCCACTATCAGGCGCGGGCAGGACAGCAGTCTTCGGTTGCTGCTGAATCATGTCTCCAGCCAGTGTATGTCCCCTGCAGATTACGGCCGTTCGGTTCCCCCAACGTTCTTCATTGTCCTCTGGACGCTGTGAGGGGACGTTGTGGTTTTCCACTATCGTAAAGGTCACAGGTTGAGCAGAGGAGAAGGGGGGGTGGGCACTGAGGCATAGAGCGTGGTGTGGTTTAAAGATCTAAGATAAACCTCCTGAAGCTGCTTCAGGCTGCTGCATGAGCTGAGAGACACAGGGGTCTGTTAAATGTATTCATAATGCAGGGGAAACAGTGACTCTCAACGTAAGTAGTACGCAGGAACAGTTTGATACTAACAGAATGGGGATTAAGTGTAGAGAGACCGAGGGAGAGAGTGTGAGTGGGAAGTGTGATGGCTATATGCATTGTGTAAATACAAGTAGGAGGGCGATGTGTAATGCTGTATTCAGGGCCAATACAAAGTGTATATCTAAGTAGAGAGCCAAGTGTGATGGCTATATACATAGTACACACATGTGTCCAAGGACAGAGTGCTACACAGAGTGCTACACAGGGCCGGACAGTGGACTGTTATTGTAGCTGGTTCCTTTGTGGGGGTGACTGTGAGCTGCAGCTGATCCGCCGACAGCTCTTTGTCCCCACATGGATGTACCATCTCCCTGGGCCCAGGCCAGCGCTAAACACACTCATCCCCTTTCACAAAGACTGCCGCGTCAGCACGGCCCCCAGTCCCAGACGCCCAGCCAGACCCCCCGGGCCTCCGCTCTCACCATGCCCAGAAAAGGAGCTTGTCTGCGGGGACGGAGGCTAGGCGAAGAGGGGCCTGGTCCTCGTCAGGCTGGAGGTGTTTCGTCTGCGGCGAGCGCGTCTCGCAACTTTAAACAAGCGGGAGACGATGTGTAAATATTTAGCCCGCTGCGCGTTCGCTGAGTTAAAGGGAGAAAGTAATGCATGGACATCCGCCCTCTCTCCCTCCCAGGTCTTATCTCCAGAGGTTAGGGTGAGGGTGAGGGTTAGGGCGGGGTTAAAACACCGCAAACAAGCGCTCACCAGGCTTTCAGCGCTTAAGGAGAAAGTGGAAAATAATTAATCACAGAAAAACTCCAGGACCGCACTGTGGAGGCCACACTGGGAACGCTTTGTTCCAGCGTGCGCGCGCGAACACACACACACACACACACACACACACACACACACACACACACACACACACACACACACACACACACACACACACACACACACACACACACACACACACACACACACACACACACACACACACACACACACACACACACACACACACACACACACACACACACACACACACACAGCAAGCAACACACTCACACACATGGCGAGCCACACACTCACACACTCAACAGTTGTTGATTAATGTCATGCATGGGATGTGAGCTGTAGGACCCTGTGTTCTTTGAAGGAAGGTTAGCATTTGGCTCGAGTCAGCGAGTAACAGGGGAGACGCAGACTGTCAGGGTGGCGCTGGGGGGCGCAGGGTCATGGGAACACAAGGGGTGGGGGTCTTGAAGGTCATCGACAGGCACCGTCAGAACCTCCTCTACCTAGAGAGCCAGGGGTGGGAGGTCACGACGTCCTCCACACAGCTGTACGCGTTGCGGCTGTTCTGTCCGACATGCTAGGCATTAGGGAGACAGAGAGAGAAAGATATATTACAGACAAAGAGAGAGAGAGAGAGAGAGAGAGAGAGATAGAGACAGACAGAGAGACATACCGACAGGGAGAGACAGACAGAGCGACAGACAGAGATTGATACAGACAGAGAGAGCGATAGAGACAGACTGAGAGAGAGATAGAGACCGACAGACAGAGAGAGAAAGACGGAAATAGAGACAGACAGAGGAAGGGAATGACAGAGACAGAGAGACAGGGTTAGAGACAGAAGAGAGGATTGATTATTCATCATAAGACAGCTTTGGTGAATCCTCAATTCTGATTGGTCGATTACAGCATTCAACGGTCTGTTATTGCGGAATAGCAGCCCACTGCTATGATTTACAGACTCTTGCTGTGGACGCTGTTTTAAATTGTATAATCTAACAGACCATTATTTTGCGGAAGCACTCAAATAAACGTTAAATCAATAAAATATTTGTGGTTTTACTCATGTAAGTAGATGTGTAATCGAGGTGTAAACATTGCAGAACTCTGCATGCCTGTTTCTGCTTTGATGTTCATTGGAACAGACGAGATGAATGCATGTGTGTGTCCGTGTGTTTGTGTGTGTGCGTGCGTGTGTTTGTGCATGCGTGCCTGCCTGCCTGCCTGCCTGCCTGCCTGCGTGCGTGCGTGCGTGCGTGCGTGCGTGCGTGCGTGCGTGCGTGCGTGAGCAAGCGCCCATGCCTGTGTGAATAGATGTGCTGAACACACATCTCGCTGAGTGACTATAATTACCTCCACAGTTCATTCCCTCCCAGGCAGCGCATACCAGTGTAGGATCCTCAAGGCCCACATCTCCCCTCTCTTCTTGGAAAGCGTTTTACGGCTGCACCCTGGGGCCGCCAGCCTCGAAGCGTACGACTCGTGACATTAACATAAATCACGGCCGGAAAGCGCTATCTTTGTGATCTTCATTATCTGCAGCCACAGACGCTGCAGAAGACCCAAGGAACCCCACGAAAAATGTCAAACATTCAGAGAAACGTTGTCACAGCCTTCATTGATAATAAACCGAAAGGGCATTGAAGAGGTTCAAGGAATTTTTCTGCCATTTTTAAAACTTCAAATGTACCCAATGCTTCAGATTGGGTACATTTGGTACTAGGTCAGGTCAAAAAGGTCAGTAAACCTGGTTTCATTTGGTAAATCCCCACCGTATGTTTCTGAGGGTGGGTGACTGGAAATGAAGATGTATGCAAAAGAGGTGACATATCGCGTTTTTAAGCGATCAGAGCCACATGATGTTGTTTCATCTTCCCAACACGGCTGGAAAGCCCCCCCATCATCAAAACACAACATGAAACCTACATTCACCTTTTACCTTGTCAGGACATTTCCTCAAAAATAAAATAAGAATGTCTAACATCCCAAGTTAGTGTTTGTCATCCCTGCCCGTTACAGTAAATCAGTATGGGTTACCAAATCAAATGTATCCTCATGTTAGACACACCAATAATACTTTATTTTGGACATAGCCCATGTTTTTGAATATCGCTCTGTTGAATTGAGAGTGTCTTGGCGTGGAGCACTTTGAGATCCAACCCAGAGAGACGACCCGTGAAAACCCATTGCAAACACAACTAGTGGCCTCTCCCTCCCTCCCTCCCTCCTCCTCCCTCCTCCTCTCCTCCCTCCCTCCCTCCCTCCCTCCCTCCCTCCCTCCATCCCTCTCTCTGTCTGTCTGTCTCTTTGTCTCTCTGTCTGTCTCTCACTCTCTGTCCCTCTCTCGCATTCCTCCATGATACTCAGCGCGGGATAACCAATCAGACGCAGTCATGGAAAAACCCTTGTTTAATTTTTGCCGCCTGATTCCAGGAGGATGACAATGCGTTCATTCTCTGGACAGGAAATAGAGTCCCGGACGACGTTACAGCAATGTCAGCGTTTCAAGTAATATGATTTGCGGGGTGGTTTCCTAATGGAGGAGGCAGGACAAAAGATCAAACAGCAATAACAGAACAAGAAATCATTGATAATCTGGGTTGAGGCTCGCAGTATAATTGTTCTCGTATACTTGGTGAAAAGGGGACAGGAAGTGACATCAACGGACAGGACGAGGTGTAAATCAATCTAGCGACCGGACGTTTTTCCTCTTCTCTGCAGCAGTCACATGGGTGCCGTTCGGAATGTTGGTCCTCAGAGAGAATCCAGATGGAATGTGCCCATTAGGCCTCGTCCACACAAAGCCGATTTTTTGGTGAGACCGCAGTCTTGTGCGTTTCGGCCGACCGTCCAGACGGAGCCGGTGAATCCGGTGCCCGAAACCGCACAATTAGGGCATTTAGCAGACGCTTTTATCCAAAGCGACTTACATCGGTTGATACACACATTGACACACCGACGGCAGAGTCAACCATGCAAGGCGACAGCCAGCTCGTCAGGAGCAGCTAGGGTTAAGTGTCTTGCTCAGGGACACATCAACACTCAGCTAGGAGGAGCTGGGAATTGAACTAGCAACAGTTGAACTGCTCTACCTCCTGAGCTAAGCCGACCTTATTGCTGAAACCACCCTCAGAGGTGGTTTCCAATCTATCCGGACATATGCGATTTCGGATTCGTGTGGACGCCTGAAACGCAAACTACATTAAAAAGTATTTCTGCTCAATTTGAAAGGTTGAATCTCCTCCTGACTGAACGTTTGTATACAGCGCGCAGGCTCTATGCGTGCAGGCTTGATGCACTCCACTTTTTTCTGTGGAGAACCAGCGGCTTGAATATTTACTACAGCGTTTTGTACAGCTCAATGCGGTTTCGCAACGACTCCGTCTTTACAGAGATATTCCTGAACCGCATAAAACGAAACCGGATCGTTTTCGCCCGTTCCGGCTCCGTACGGACGGGGCCTAAGTGCCTGGCGCTTGAGACTTGCTCATATGGTGCAAGATCAAACCCCTGTCTTCTTAAAAAAGCCAACACATGCTTCTGAACTCCAGAGCGCAGCCAAGGAGAACATCACTGGCGGGGAAACTGCTGTGTGGGAGTTTAGAATCACTAAGAGCCTGGACATTTCAGATTAACAATACATTTATTTTCCTCAGAAGCTTTCCAGGGCGTCCTTTATCTCTATAAACACAAAACTGCCTGTTTTGCAGAATTTGTAGGCCACAAAGACAGGATTTGGGCATCTGAGATGCACTGGTGTCCTGTTTGTAGAGTAGTATTGACCAATTACATTTGAGCGGGCGGTAGTTGCATGCAGATAGACAGTTGGTGTGGAGAGAAACAATCTGATCCATCGGCTATCGTCTACGGTTGATTAGCTTTGATATTGGTTAATAGAGATCAGCCGAAATATTGTCTGGACCAGAAAATCCTTAATAAAATATCGATAATAATGAATGGCGCACAGAAGAGGATGTCTTTTCCCGGTTGTCTGTTGGACCCCACATACAGTATATTGCCCATTGTCCACTGATGGAAAATTGTTGTGGACGATGGTTTCTGAGAAGGGAAGGTCCCAAAATAACTAACAATTACATGCAATTATACAAACACTGTGGTGGTTTTATTTAAATACCGTCTGCAGTACTGGTTAAGGGTTTTATTGTGGGAACCTCAGATGTCTCAAACTGAATCAAACTTTCATTATTGATGTGTTGAAAAATAACAGAATGAGTCAAGGACTTATTCTCTTTCCCCCCCTCTACCCTCTTCTCTCTTTCTTTCTCTCTCTCTCTCTCTCTCTCTCTCTCTCTCTCTCTCTCTCTCTCTCTCTCTCTCTCTCTCTCTCTCTCTCTCTCTCTCTCTCTCTCTCTCTCTCTCTCTCTCTCTCTCTCTCTCTCTCTCTCTCTCTCTCTCTCTCTCTCTCTCTCTCTCTCTCTCAGCACCTGTTCAGAGATGCATGTTCATTCCTATTATTTGTCTATGTCTTGGATTTAGAGCTCTTAGTCAGATAGGGTATTCCACTCTATTCACCCTCTCTCTCCCCCTATAACATTTGAACGGTATGAAACAGATATGTATGTATATATATATATATGCATATGCTCTGCATACTGTGTGTATATTTAATATATATATATATATATATATATATATATATATATATATATATATATATATATATATATATATATATATATATATATATATATATTATTATATTAATATATATATTATATACCTTACTCATTGGAATAACTAATAGAATTACAGGAAATAATAGCGATAGTAGTTTGTAATTCAAACCTGGCGGTTGGTTCGCTCATCTAGTTCTTTATTTCTGTCCTGGCGAGCGTTAGCTCCTTGGCGCGCAGCGTTGGAACGCGACCAGGGCTGTTCTGAGCCCGCCAGTTGCTGCTAGCAGCGCTAACGTTAGCAGCTCTGACTCAGTCAAATGAGTCAACACATTTAAACTTCCAGCAGCGCCGGCGCAGTTGTTGTCACGGTGACTGCAGGAAATCTGATCGGAGTATATATAGCGATATGGATGAACTTTGATAACCCTAGATCTTGGGATAGATATCCACCTTGATATTTGCCAGAAAACAGAAATTAACTCTGGTTTAATCTTGGGATGAAGGCATCAACGTTTCTGTTTCTGACCTTTACGTATAATGGCCTCATCAATGTATAATTATTTTCTTTCAATAGCATACAATGTAAAATGTCGATCATCTTTACATTATATTTTCGGTCTCCATATTCTTATGACTGATACTCATATCATGAGATTTATTTTACATTCATTTGTGAGCTTTTAACTCTTATTTCAATTTATTTAGATTACTGTCCGATACTTTCTGCCTTGACAGTCAGATTTCCTTTCTGGGATTAAAAAAGCGCATCTCGTCTCATCTTAAAGTCCTCTTCCAGCCTGTTATCTAATCAATGTAGCCGGAATATCAAACCGCAGATCAAGCGTCTCGGCTTTACCATCCCGCCCCTGAGAGCCCGCACTCGGGGGAGCCGCTCAAACCAAACTGTTGACAGACACGTTTGACTCCAGGAAGTTGTCCATGTACAGGATCTTCCTGTGGGACCTCCTGGCTTCATGACTCAGTGGCTGGGGGAGGGGGGGGGGGGTCACGGAGGGGTCACTGGTCAATCCCTGATACTAATACCCCTATTAATGAGTCCGGAGACCCTTAGCAGGACGGAGCAACAATAGAAGACGGTGGTTGTGGAGGTTTCCACAGCTGAGCATCAACGCCACCGCGGCGGTCGGGGTACACTTGTGTGTGTGTGTGTGTGTGTGGGGGGGGGGGGGGGGGGTTGACCTTTGACCTGACTTGTGGTTCTGGTCAGGTGGTGGTAGGGGTCATTCTGGGGTGTTAATGGGGTCAGGACTAATGAGCTTGTTGTCGATGAGAGACATCAGCATGGTGTGTGAGGGCAGTGTCGGGCTGGGTGTGTGTGGGGTTGGGGTGTGGGTGGGGGATCAGGGTGGTTGCAGGGTGGGGGGGGGGGGGGTCGGACTCCTTCTGAGAAAGCGTCTGGTTTCACATTCCTCCTGGGGTACGCAGCGTTGGGGATGCGAGGCAGCTGGACGTCCCAATCGCTGACACGGCTTCCATTCAACTGGACAAAGTGCAAACCCCCTCCCTGCCAACCAAACCCCCTTCCCTCCCACCCCAGCCCCACTCCTCACACCCCACCCTTAACCTTTCAGAGAGAGAGAGCACTGGGCCAGAGGGGATCAAGGTTACCGAGGGCACGGAGGGACTGCAGGCCAGGCTGAGGAGGCTGAGGGGGGAGAGGGGGGAGGGAGGGAGGAGTTTTCGTAGTGAGGAGGATGGGGGTGAGGAGGCTTTGGGGGTGAGGCTGGAGGCTGGAGTGGAGTGAGGGGTGGAGGAGGGGATTGAAGGCTGGGGTTGGGGGGTGAGGAGGCTTGGAGTGAATAGGCTGGGGGGTGAGGGTGGTGGCTGGGGTGAGGAAGCTGGTGGGTGAGGGGGCTGGGGGTTGAGAATGGAGGAGGGGGTGGGGGCTGGGGTGAGGGGGTGAATAGGCTGGGGGCTGAGGGTGGAGGAGGGGTGGTGGAGGCTAGGGTGAGGGGTGGAGGAGGGGTGGTGGCTGGGGTGAGGGGGTGAGGAAGCTGGTGGGTGAGGGGGTTGAGGGTGGAGGAGGGCGTGGGGGGTGAGGGGGTCAATAGGCTGGGGGTGATGGTGGAGGAGGGGGTGGATGCTGGGGTGAGGGTGGAGGAGGGGATGGGAGCTGAGGTGAGGGGGTGAATAGGCTGGGGGTGAGGGTGGAGGAGGGGGTGGACGCTGGGGTGAGGGGGTGAGGAAGCTGGTGGGTGAGGGGGCTGGGGGTTGAGGGTGGCTTAGGAGGCTTGGAGTGAAGGGGTGGAGGCTGAGGGTAAGGAGACTTTGGGGTGAGAGGGTGAGGGGTGTGGAGGCTGCGGAGGGAGGTTTTCCATCCCTGGGAATGCTTTATGACCGGCGATTTATCGGCAAGCGTCCAAGTGCATGGCCGGCCGTGTGCCCTGCGTTGTCTGATGTCGCTGTGCATTGGCTGCTTGTGAAACCTTGTGGTCATGTGGTTTTACACCACAAGAGAATAGTCCCTGTGTCACCGCACACAGCCCTGGAACATACGTATTAATATCCACACAAGAATATGGGAGGAATGCCCTTAAATGGAAGAGAGAGAGAGAGAGAGAGAGAGAGAGAGAGAGAGAGAGAGAGAGAGAGGAGAGAGAGAGAGAGAGAGAGAGAGAGAGAGGGAGAGAGAGGGAGAGAGGGAGAGAGGGAGAGAGGGAGAGAGGGAGAGAGGGAGAGAGAGAGAGAGAGTGAGTGCACCGGGTTCAGCATGTGAACATGTGTGGCTAAATAAAACTGCACTGCATTCTGGGTAGCCGCAGCGCCTGTGCCGCATTACGCTGCTTGGCACCATGGAGCTCCACTTTTAGGCAGAGCGCGAGGGGAGCGACATGCGCTCCAAGAATAGGAGGTTGAATCACGTGCACCTCCTCCTCCTCCTCCTCCTCCTGCTCTCCCCCCCCCCTCTACTCCTCCTCTCAGAACATTCCACGCACGCCGCCAGCGGGACATTCCTCAGAGGTGACAGCGCTGCCAGGTCTGCTCGCTCCTCGTTTTCCCGCCTTGTGTGGGCCGCGCGCCGCCACGTGGCCCGGGACATGGCCATCTCCGGCCCGGACTTGGCACCAGGCGTGGGCCGTTGGATGTCCGCCCGGGGAAGTTCCGTCACAGTGGAGAGCGGTTCATATCGTAGGTTCGCTTGGCGGAGAGCGACGCAGGCAGCAGCTGACGGGGTGTGCAGCTGAGGGAAGAGTTGTATTACTCAAGTATTAACCATTCCTTGGTAGTAAGACTTTCCCTTAAAGGCTCTGGCCCCAGGAGTGAGTCAGGAGAGCCTGGTCACATCCTTTCGTCAAGAGGGTTTGCGGTCCAACCGGCTAGTAACAGACTAGCGGAGTCTCCTCCAGAATCCACGGGAGTATGTAGAACACTGTAGAACACTGTAGAACACTGTAGAACACTGTAGAACACTGTAGAACACTGTGAAACCCTATTTCGAGAAACTGGATTCCCAGGTTAACAGGATATGTTCAGCGGAATTCAGGGCAGGCCTGAATTGTTGGTTTCAGATACCAAGCTGAGACCAGCAAATAAAATAATAGATCTGTTTTATGTTTTGTTGAGTTCACACATGATCCCAATGTGAGTGTACTCAAATGATCCCAAATCTTTCCAAATGTTCAGTGTCATACTCTTATCCCCTTACTTACAAGGAAATACTGGCAACAATACTACAAGGGGCTCATGCCAGCCACCAAGCTAGGGTGTATGGTAATGTTACAACAACGTTCCTTATGCGTTGGAAATAAACTTTTATTTTTGCATCTTTCTTTATAATTATAGTTCTTGTTTGACCACAGATAACAGGGTAGCTGGGCTACCACATGGTGGAATTTGCTGCATAAAAACCTTAATGTTGCGATAGCTCACATTGCTTCTGGCTATCTCATTAGAGTAAAAGACTGAATACTTTTTCAGTCACGTCAGATAGACCTTCCCCTTTTCCCACGCGGGTGTTACCCCTTATGTTTTATTTGATATCGGCAAAAAAAAACGACAGTGTTACCCCTTATGTTTTTTTTGATGTCGGGCAATAAAAAAAGACAGATAAATAGCGCCAGTGTTACCCCTTACGTTTTATTTGATAAAAGATAACAGTTCGGTTCAGGGTAGTTAGGGTTAAGTGTCATACTCAGGGACACACAAGAACTCGACTAGGAGGACCTGGATCGAACTAGCAACCTATTGGTTTGGTGACAACTGCTCTGCCCCCTGAGCTAAAACCTATTCATTTATTCGATAAAAAACGACAGTGTTACCCCTTACGTTTTATTTGATGACGGGCAATAAAAAACGACAGTGTTACCCCTTATGTTTTTTTTGATGACGGCAATAAAAAACGACAGTGTTACCCCTTACGTTTTATTTTATAAAAGACAACAGTTCAGTTCAGGGTAGTTAGGGTTAAGTGTCATACTCAGGGACACACAAAAACTACCCCCTGAGCTAAAGGCTTTTCATTTATTCAATAAAAAACGACAGTGTTACCCCTTACGTTTTATTTGATGACGGCAATAAAAAACGACAGTGTTACCCCTTATGTTTTTTTTGATGATGGGCAACAAAAAACGACAGATAAAAAACGACAGTGTTACCCCTTATGTTTTTTTTGATGTCGGGCAATAAAAAAAGACAGATAAAAAACGACAGTGTTACCCCTTACGTTTTATTTGATGACGGGCAATAAAAAACGACAGTGTTACCCCTTACGTTTTATTTGATGACGGGCAATAAAATACAACAGTGTTACCCCTTACGTTTTGTTTGATAAAAAACGACAGTGTTACCCCTTATGTTTTATTTGATGACGGGCAATATAAAACGGCAGTGTTACCCCTTATGTTTTTTCTTTTTATATGTCGGCCATAAAAATGACAGTGTTACCCTTATGTTTTTTTGATGACGGGCAATAAAAAACGACAGTGTGTTACCCCTTACGTTTTGTTTGATAAAAAACGACAGTGTTACCCCTTATGTTTTATTTGATAATAAACGACAGTGTTACCCCTTACGTTTTATTTGATGACGGGCAATAAAAAACGACAGTGTTACCCCTTATGTTTTTTTTGATGACGGGCAATAGAAAACGACAGTGTTACCCCTTATGGTTTTTTTGATGTCGGGCAATAAAAAAAGACAGATAAAAAACGACAGTGTTACCCCTTACGTTTTATTTTATAAAAGACAACAGTTCAGTTCAGGGTAGTTAGGGTTAAGTGTCATACTCAGGGACACACAAAAACTACCCCCTGAGCTAAAGGCTTTTCATTTATTCAATAAAAAACGACAGTGTTACCCCTTACGTTTTATTTGATGACGGCAATAAAAAACGACAGTGTTACCCCTTATGTTTTTTTTGATGATGGGCAACAAAAAACGACAGTGTTACCCCTTATGTTTTTTTTGATGTCGGGCAATAAAATACAACAGTGTTACTCCTTATGTTTTATTTGATAAAAAACGACAGCGTTACCCCTTATGTTTTTTTTGATGTCGGGCAATAAAAAAAGACAGATAAAAAGCGACAGGGTTACCCCTTACATTTTATTTGATAAATGATAAGAGTTAGGTTCAGGGTAGTTAGGGTTAAGTGTCATAATCAGGGATTCACAAACACTCGGCTAGGAGTAGCTGGATATTGAACTAGCAACCTATTGGTTAGGTGACAACTGCTCTACCTCCTGAGCTAAAACCCACTCATTTATTCGATAAAAAACGACATTATTACACGCTTACGTTTTATATTGATGTACGGGCAATAAAAAACGACCGTGTTACCCCTAACGTTTTATTTGGATGACGGGCCAATAAAATACAACAGTTTATCCCTTACGTTTTTGTTATATAAAACGACAGTGTTACCCCCTTATGTTTTATTTGATGACGGGCATTAAACACGACAGTGTTTACCCTCTTATTTTTTTTTTCTATATCGGGCATAACAAAATGACAGTGTTTACCCTTATGTTTTATTTTTGATGACGGGCAATAAAAACGACAGTGGTTACCCCTTACGTTTTGTTTGATA
>OLKM01001611.1:82977-110477 GCA_900291075.1 Melanogrammus aeglefinus
TAGTTAGGGTTAACTGTCATTCTCCAAGGGACGTCAAAACATCGGCTAGGAGTAGCTTGATGATTGACCTTAGAACTCTTATTTGGTTAGGTGACATGCTCTACTCCTGGCTAACCACTCATTTATTCGAATAAAAACGACATTATTCAGCTTATGTTTTTTTGATGGATCTGGGTCAATAAATCGACAGTGTTAGCCGGCTATGGTTTGTTGATGTCGGGGCAATAAAAAAAGAAGATAGACAACGACATGTACGAGGTCCTTACGTTGTATTGATGCGGCATAAAAACGACAGTGTACAGCTTATGTTTATTTGATGACGGGCAATAACGCTACGACAGTGTTACCCTATGTTATTTGCTAAAAGAAGTGTTACCCTTACTTTTATTTGATACGGCAAGTAAAACGACAGTGTTACCCTTATGTTTTTTTGATATCGGTGCAATAAAAGACAGATAAAGAAAGCGAAGGTTACCCTTACATTTATTTGATATGATAAACAGTTGCTTCAGGGTAGTTAGGAGTTAAGTGTCATTCTCAGGACTGCCACAAACACTCGCTAGGAGTAGCGGATATTGACTAGCAACTATGGTTTAGTGACAACTGTCTACTCTGAAGCTAAACCCACTCATTTATTCGATCAAAAAGACATTATCTACAGCTTACGTTTAGTTTGGAATCTACGCAATAAATAAACGCAGTGGACCCTTATTTTTCTTTGATGAGCGGCAACTAAAAACAAGGTTACATCCTATGTTTTTGAGACGGCGATAAAAAACGACAGTGGTACCGCTTTGTTTTTTGATGTCGGCAATAAAAAAAACAGTGTACCCATTAGTGTTTCTTTTTGATGTCGGCATGCAGGGTTCGTATTAAAGAAAAGAACAGATAAAAAACGACAGTGTTCCCCTTAATTTTTATGAATGACGGGGCAATAAAAAAGACGGATAAAAAAACGCAGTGTTACCCTTATGGTTTTTGTTGATGTCGGCAATAAAAAGACAGACGCTAAAACGAAGGTGTTACCCCTTACGTTTATTTGATGACGGGCAATAAAAAACGACAGTGTTACCCTTATGTTTTATTTGATGACGGGCAATAAAAAACGACATGAAAAAACAGCAGTGATATAACCTTATTGTTTTTTTGATGTCACGTCAATAAGAAAAGACAGAATAAAAAACGACAGTGTTACCCTTACGTTTTATTTGATAACGGGCTACAAAAAACAAAGTGTTACCCTTATGTTTTATTTGATGACGGGAATAAAAAACGGACAGTGTTACCCTCGTAGCGTTTTATGTTGATCAACAGGGCAATAAAAAACGACAGTGGTTACCCCTTATGTTTTTTTTTGATGACGGGCAATAAAAAACGACAGTGTTACCCCTTATGTTTTTTTTTGATGACGGGCAATAAAAAACGACAGTGTTACCCCTTAATGTTTTTTTGATGTCGGGCAATAAAAAAAGACAGATAAAAGACGACAGTGTTACCCCTTATGTTTTATTTGATGACGGGCAACAAAAAAAGACAGATAAAAAACGACAGTGTTACCCCTTATGGTTTTTTTGATGTCGGGCAATAAAAAAAGACAGATAAAAAACGACAGTGTTACCCCTTACGTTTTATTTGATGACGGGCAATAAAAAACGACAGTGTTACCCCTTATGTTTTTTTTGATGACGGGCAATAAAAAAAGACATAAAAACGACAGTGTTACCCCTTATGTTTTTTTTGATGTCGGGCAATAAAAAAAGACAGATAAAAAACGACAGTGTTACTTATGATGACGGGCAATAAAAACACGCTATGAACTGGTATTAACCCCTACCTATTTATTGGTGACACTGTCGGCATCCTGAACTAACAACCAGTCAGTTAATCCCATAAAAAACGTAAGTTTTCGATGTTGGTCAATTAAAAAAAAGACAGATAAAAAACGACAGTGTTACCCCTTACGTTTTATTTGATGACGGGCAATAAAAAACGAACAGTGTTACCCCTTATGTTTTTTTTGATGACGGGCAATAAAAAAAGACATAAAAACGACAGTGTTACCCCTTATGTTTTTTTTGATGTCGGGCAAAAAAAAAGACAGTTAAAAAATGACAGTGTTACCCCTTACGTTTTATTTGATAACGGGCTACAAAAAACAACAGTGTTACCCCTTATGTTTTATTTGATGACGGGCAGTAAAAAACGACAGTGTTACCCCTTACGTTTTGTTTGATAAAAAACGACAGTGTTACCCCTTATGTTTTATTTGATAATAAACGACAGTGTTACCCCTTACGTTTTATTTGATGACGGGCAATAAAAAACGACAGTGTTACCCCTTATGTTTTTTTTGATGTCGGGCAATAAAAAAGACAAACGACAGTGTTACCCCTTATGTTTTTTTTGATGTCGGGCAATAAAAAAAGACAGATAAAAAACGACAGTGTTACCCCTTACGTTTTATTTGATGACGGGCAATAAAATACAACAGTGTTACCCCTTATGTTTTATTTGATAAAAAACGACAGCGTTACCCCTTACGTTTTATTTGATGACGGGCAAAAAAAAACGACAGTGTTACCCCTTAAGTTTTTTTTGATGTCGGGCAATAAAAAAAGACAGATAAAAAGCGACAGGGTTACCCCTTACATTTTATTTGATAAAAGATAATAGTTAGGGTCAGGGTAGTTAGGGTTAAGTGTCATACTCAGGGACGCACAAACACTCGGCTAGGAGTAGCTGGATATTGAACTAGCAAACTATTGGTGAGGTGACAACTGCTCTAACTCCTGAGCTAAAACCCATTCATTTATTCGATAAAAAACGACAGTGTTACAGCTTACGTTTTATTTGATGACGGGCAATAAAAAACGACAGTGTTACCCCTTATGTTTTTTTTGATGACGGGCAATAAAAAACTACAGTGTTACCCCTTATGTTTTTTTTGATGTCGGGCAATAAAATAAGACATAAAAAACGACAGTGTTACCCCTTATGTTTTTTTTGATGTTGGATAATAAAAAAAGAAAGATAAAAAACGACAGTGTTACCCCTTACGTTTTATTTGATGACGGGCAATAAAAAACGACAGTGTTACCCCTTATGTTTTATTTGATGACGGGCAATAAAATACAACAGTGTTACCCCTTATGTTTTATTTGATAAAAAACGACAGCGTTACCCCTTACGTTTTATTTGATGACGGGCAAAAAAAAACGACAGATAAAAAGCGACAGGGTTACCCCTTACATTTTATTTGATAAAAGATACCAGTTAGGTTCAAGGTAGTTAAGTGTCATACTCAGGGACGCACAAACACTCGGCTAGGTGTAGCTGGATATTGAACTAGCAACCTATTTGTTAGGTGCCAACTGCTCTACCTCCTGAGCTAATACCCATTCATTTATTCGATTAAAAACGACAGTATTACACCTTACGGTTTATTTGATGAGGGGCAATAAAAAAAGACAGTGTTACCCCTTATGTTTTTTTTGATTACGGCCAATAAAAAATGACAGTGTTACCCCTTACGTTTTATTTGATAACGGGCTACAAAAAACAACAGTGTTACCCCTTATGTTTTATTTGATGATGGGCAATAAAAAACGACAGTGTTACCTTTTACGTTTTGTTTGATAAAAAACGACAGTGTTACCCCTTATGTTTTATTTGATAATAAACGACAGTGTTACCCCTTACGTTTTATTTGATGACGGGCAATAAAAAACGACAGCGTTACCCCTTGGGTTTTTTTTGATGACGGGCAATAAAAAACGACAGTGTTACCCCTTATGTTTTTTTTGATGTCGGGCAATAAAAAAGAGAGATATAAAAGCGACATTTTTATTTGATAAAAGACAACAATCACGTTCAGGGTAGTTAGGGTTAAGTGTCATACTCAGGGACGCACAAACACTCGGCTAGGAGTAGCTGGATATTGAACTAGCAACCGATTGGTTAGGTGACAACTGCTCTAACTCCTGAGCTAAAACCCACTCATTTATTCGATAAAAAACGACAGTATTACACCTTACGTTTTATTTGATGACGGCCAATAAAAAACGACAGTGTCACCCCTTTTGTTTTTTTTGATGACGGGCAATAAAAAACGACAGTGTTACCCCTTATGTTGTTTTTGATGTCGGGCAATAAAAAACGACATAAAAAACGACAGTGTTACCCCTTATGTTTTTTTTGATGTCGGGCAATAAAAAAAGACAGATAAAAAACGACAGTGTTACCCCTTACGTTTTATTCGATGACGGGCAATAAAAAACGACAGTGTTACCCATTATGTTTTATTTGATGACGGGCAATAAAAAACGGCAGTGTTACCCCTTATGTTTTATTTGATATCGGGCAAAAAAAAAAGACATTGTTACCCCTTACGTTTTGTTTGATAAAAAACGACAGTGTTACCCCTAATGTTTTATTTGATAATAAACGACAGTGTTACCCCTTATGTTTTTTTTGATGACGGGCAATAAAAAACGACAGTGTTACCCCTTACGTTTTATTTCATGACGGGCAATAAAAAACGACAGTGTTACCCCTTATGTTTTTTTTTAAGTCGGGCAATAAAAAAAGACAGATAAAAACGACAGTTTTACCCCTTACGTTTTATTTGATAACGGGCTACAAAAAACAACAGTGTTACCCCTTATGTTTTATTTGATGACAGGCAATAAAATACCGACAGTGTTACCCCTTATGTTTTATTTGATAAAAAACGACAGTGTTACCCCTTAAGTTTTATTGATGACGGGCAATAAAAAACGACAGTGTTACCCCTTATGTTTTTTTTGATATATCGGGCAATAAAAAAAGACAGATAAAAAAGCGACAGGGTTACCCCTTTACATTTTATTTGATAAATGATAACAGTTAGGTTCAGGGTAGTTAGGGTTAAGTGTCATACTCAGGGGCGCACAAACACTCGGCTAGGAGTAGCTGGATATTGAACTAGCAACCTATTGGTTAGGTGACAACTGCTCTACCTCCTGAGCTAAAACCCACTCATTTATTCGATAAAAAACGACATTATTACAGCTTACGTTTTATTTGATGACGGGCAATAAAAAACAACAGTGTTACCCCTTATGTTTTATTTGATGACAGGCAATAAAATACGACAGTGTTACCCCTTATGTTTTATTTGATAAAAAACGACAGTGTTACCCCTTAAGTTTTATTTGATGACGGGCAATAAAAAACGACAGTGTTACCCCTTATGTTTTTTTTGATCTCGGGCAATAAAAAAAAAGACAGATAAAAAGCGACAGTGTTACCCCTTACATTTTATTTGATAAATGATAACAGTTAGGTTCAGGGTAGTTTAGGGTTAAGTGTCATTCTCAGGGACGCACAAACACTCGGCTGGTAGGAGTAGCTGGATATTGAACTAGCAACCTATTGGTTAGGTGACAACTGGCTCTACCTCCTGAGCTAAAACCCACTCATTTATTCGATAAAAAACGACATTATTACAGCTTACGTTTTATTTGATGACGGGCAATAAAAAACGACAGTGTTACCCCTTATGTTTTTTTTGATGACGGGCAATAAAAAACGACAGTGTTACCCCTTATGTTTTTTTTGATGACGGGCAATAAAAAACGACAGTGTTACCCCTTATGTTTTTTTTTGATGTCGGGCAATAAAAAAAAGACAGTGTTACCCCTTATGTTTTTTTTGATGTCGGGCAATAAAAAAAGACAGATAAAAAACGACAGTGTTACCCCTTACGTTTTATTTGATGACGGGCAATAAAAAACGACAGTGTTACCCCTTATGTTTTATTTTGATGACGGGCAATAAAAAAAGACAGATAAAAAACGACAGTGTTACCCCTTATGTTTTTTTTGATGTCGGGCAATAAAAAAAGACAGATAAAAAGCGACAGGGTTACCCCTTACATTTTATTTGATAAATGATGACAGATAAAAAACGACAGTGTTACCCCTTATGGTTTTTTTGATGTCGGGCAATAAAAAAAGACAGATAAAAAACGACAGGGTTACCCCTTACATTTTATTTGATAAATGATGACAGTTAGGTTCAGGGTAGTTAGGGTTAATTGTCATACTCAGGGACGCACAAACACTCGGCTAGGAGTAGCTGGATATTGAACTAGCAACCTATTGGTTAGGTGACAACTGCTCTACCTCCTGAGCTAAAACCCAATCATTTATTCGATAAAAAACAACAGTATTACACCTTTGGTATTTTTTGATGACGGGCAATAAAAAACGACAGTTTTACCCCTTATGTTTTTTTTGATGACGGGCAATAAAAAAAGACATAAAAACGACAGTGTTACCCCTTATGTTTTTTTTTTGATGACGGGCAATAAAAAAAGACATAAAAACGACAGTGTTATCCCTTATGTTTTTTTTGATGTCGGGCAATAAAAAAAGACAGATAAAAAACGACAGTGTTACCCCTTACGTTTTTATTTGTAACGGGCTACAAAAAACAACAGTGTTACCCCTTATGTTTTATTTGATGAACGGGCAATAAAAAAACGACAGTGTTACCCCTTACGTTTTGTTTGATAAAAAACGACAGTGTTACCCCTTATGTTTTATTTGATAATAAACAACAGTGTTACCCCTTACGTTTTATTTGATGACGGGCAATAAAAAACGACAGTGTTACCCCTTATGTTTTTTTTGATGACGGGCAATAAAAAACGACAGTGTTACCCCTTATGTTTTTTTTGATGTCGGGCAATAAAAAAAGACAGATAAAAAACGACAGTGTTACCCCTTACGTTTTATTTGATGACGGGCAATAAAAAACGACAGTGTTACCCCTTATGTTTTATTTGATGACGGGCAATAAAAAACGACAGTGTTACCCCTTATGTTTTATTTGATAAAAAACGACAGTGTTACCCCTTACGTTTTATTTGATGACGGGCAATAAAAAACGACAGTGTTACCCCTTATGTTTTTTTTGATGACGGGCAATAAAAAACGACAGTGTTACCCCTTATGTTTTTTTTGATGTCGGGCAATAAAAAAAGACAGATAAAAAACGACAGTGTTACCCCTTACGTTTTTTTTGATGACGGGCAATAAAAAACGACAGTGTTACCCCTTATGTTTTTTTTGATGAGGCAATAAAAAGACAGATAAAAAACGACAGTGTTACCCCTTATGATTTTTTTGATGTCGGATAAAAAGACAATAAAAAACGACAGTGTTACCCCTTAACGTTTTATTTGATGACGGGCAATAAAAAAGACAGATAAAAAACGACAGTATTACCCCTTTATGTTTTTTTTGATGTCGGGCAATAAAAAAAGGACAGATGAAAAAACGACAGTGTTACACCCTTACGTTTTATTTGATGACGGCGCAATTAAAAAAAACGACAGTGTTACCCCTTATGTTTTTTTTGATGTCGGGCAATAAAAAAAGACAGATAAAAAGCGACAGGGTTACCCCTTACATTTTATTTGATAAATGATGACAGTTAGGTTCAGGGTAGTTAGGTTAATTGTCATACTCAGGGACGCACAAACACTCGGCTAGGAGTAGCTGGATATTGAACTAGCAACCTATTGTTAGGTGACAACTGCTCTACCTCCTGAGCTAAAACCCCAATCATTTATTCGATAAAAAACAACAGTATTACACCTTTGTTTTTTTTGATGACGGGCAATAAAAAACGACAGTTTTACCCCTTATGTTTTTTTTGATGACGGGCAATAAAAAAACGACAGTGTTACCCCTTATGTTTTTTTTGATGACGGGCAATAAAAAAAGACATAAAAACGACAGTGGTTACCCCTTATGGTTTTTTTGATGTCGGGGCAATAAAAAAAGACAGATAAAAAACGACAGTGTTACCCCTTACGTTTTATTTGATTATGACGGGCTACAAAAAAACAACAGTGTTACCCCTATGTTTTATTTGACTGAAGGCAATAAAAAACGACAGTGTTACCCCTTACCGTTTGTTTGATAAAAAACGACACAGTGTTACCCCTTATGTTTTATTTGATAATAAACAACAGTGTTACCCCTTACGTTTTATTTGATGACGGGCAATAAAAAACGACAGTGTTACCCCTTATGTTTTTTTTGATGAACGGGCAATAAAAAACGACAGTGTTACCCCTTATGTGTTTTTTGATGTCGGGCAATAAAAAAAGACAGATAAAAAAACGACATTATTACAGCTTACGTTTTATTTGATGACGGGCAATAAAAAACAACAGTGTTACCCCTTATGTTTTATTTGATGACAGGCAATAAAATACGACAGTGTTACCCCTTATGTTTTATTTGATAAAAAACGACAGTGTTACCCCTTACGTTTTATTTGATGACGGGCAATAAAAAACGACAGTGTTACCCCTTATGTTTTTTTTGATATCGGGCAATAAAAAAAGACAGATAAAAAGCGACAGGGTTACCCCTTACATTTTATTTGATAAATGATAACAGTTAGGTTCAGGGTAGTTAGGGTTAAGTGTCATTCTCAGGGACGCACAAACACTCGGCTAGGAGTAGCTGGATATTGAACTAGCAACCTATTGGTTAGGTGACAACTGCTCTACCTCCTGAGCTAAAACCCACTCATTTATTCGATAAAAAACGACATTATTACAGCTTACGTTTTATTTGATGACGGGCAATAAAAAACGACAGTGTTACCCCTTATGTTTTTTTTGATGACGGGCAATAAAAAACGACAGTGTTACCCCTTATGTTTTTTTTGATGACGGGCAATAAAAAACGACAGTGTTACCCCTTATGTTTTTTTTGATGTCGGGCAATAAAAAAAGACAGTGTTACCCCTTATGTTTTTTTTGATGTCGGGCAATAAAAAAAGACAGATAAAAAACGACAGTGTTACCCCTTACGTTTTATTTGATGACGGGCAATAAAAAACGACAGTGTTACCCCTTATGTTTTATTTGATGACGGGCAATAAAAAAAGACAGATAAAAAACGACAGTATTACCCCTTATGGTTTTTTTGATGTCGGGCAATAAAAAAAGACAGATAAAAAACGACAGTGTTACCCCTTACGTTTTATTTGATGACGGGCAATAAAAAACGACAGTGTTACCCCTTATGTTTTTTTTGATGTCGGGCAATAAAAAAAGACAGATAAAAAGCGACAGGGTTACCCCTTACATTTTATTTGATAAATGATAACAGTTAGGTTCAGGGTAGTTAGGGTTAATTGTCATACTCAGGGACGCACAAACACTCGGCTAGGAGTAGCTGGATATTGAACTAGCAACCTATTGGTTAGGTGACAACTGCTCTACCTCCTGAGCTAAAACCCAATCATTTATTCGATAAAAAACAACAGTATTACACCTTTGGTATTTTTTGATGACGGGCAATAAAAAACGACAGTGTTACCCCTTATGTTTTTTTTGATGTCGGGCAATAAAAAAAGACGGATAAAAAACGACAGTGTTACCCCTTATGTTTTTTTTGATGTCGGGCAATAAAAAAAGACGATAAAAAACGACAGTGTTACCCCTTATGTTTTTTTTGATGTCGGGCAATAAAAAAACGACGGTGTAACCCCTTATGTTTTTTTGATGTCGGGCAATAAAAAAAGAGATAAAAAACGACAGTGTTACCCCTTACGTTTTATTTGATGACGGGCAATAAAAAACGACAGTGTTACCCCTTATGTTTTATTTGATGACGGGCAATAAAAAACGACAGTGTTACCCCTTACGTTTTGTTTGATAAAAAACGACAGTGTTACCCCTTATGTTTTATTTGATAAAAAACGACAGTGTTACCCCTTACGTTTTATTTGATGACGGGCAATAAAAAACGACAGTGTTACCCCTTATGTTTTTTTTGATGACGGGCAATAAAAAACGACAGTGTTACCCCTTATGGTTTTTTTGATGTCGGGCAATAAAAAAAGACATAAAAAACGACAGTGTTACCCCTTATGTTTTTTTTGATGTCGGGCAATAAAAAAAGACTGATAAAAAACGACAGTGTTACCCCTTACGTTTTATTTGATGACGGGCAATAAAAAACGACAGTGTTACCCCTTATGTTTTATTTGATGACGGGCAATAAAATACAACAGTGTTACCCCTTATGTTTTATTTGATAAAAAAAACGACAGTGTTACCCCTTACGTTTTATTTGATGACGGGCAATAAAAAACGACAGTGTTACCCCTTATGTTTTATTTGATGACGGGCAATAAAATACAACAGTGTTACCCCTTATGTTTTATTTGATAAAAAACGACAGTGTTACCCCTTACGTTTTATTTGATGACGGGCAATAAAAAACGACAGATAAAAAGCGACAGGGTTACCCCTTACATTTTATTTGATAAATGATAACAGTTAGGTTCAGGGTAGTTAGGGTTAAGTGTCATACTCAGGGACGCACAAAGACTCGGCTAGGTGTAGCTGGATATTGAACTAGCAACCCTATTGGTTAGCTGCCAACTGCTCTACCTCCTGAGCTATAAAACCCATTCCTTTAATTCAATAAAAAACGACAGGTATTACACCTTACGTTTTATTTGATGACGGCAATAAAAAACGACAGTGTTACCCCTTATGTTTTTTTTGATGACGGGCAATAAAAAACGACAGTGTTACCCCTTATGGTTTTTTTGATGTCGGGCAATAAAAAACGACAGTGTTACCCCTTACGTTTTATTTGATAACGGGCTACAAAAAACAACAGTGTTACCCCTTATGTTTTATTTGATGACGGGCAATAAAAAACGACAGTGTTACCCTTTACGTTTTGTTTGATAAAAAACGACAGTGTTACCCCTTATGTTTTATTTGATAATAAACGACAGTGTTACCCCTTACGTTTTATTTGATGACGGGCAATAAAAAACGACAGTGTTACCCCTTGGGTTTTTTTTGATGACGGGCAATAAAAAACGACAGTGTTACCCCTTATGTTTTTTTTGATGTCGGGCAATAAAAAAAGAGAGATAAAAAGTGACATTTTATTTGATAAAAGACAACAATTACGTTCAGGGTAGTTAGGGTTAAGTGTCATACTCAGGGACGCACAAACACTCGGCTAGGAGTAGCTGGATATTGAACTAGCAACCTATTGGTTAGGTGACAACTGCTCTACCTCCTGAGCTAAAACCCACTCATTTATTCGATAAAAAACGACATTATTACAGCTTACGTTTTATTTGATGACGGGCAATAAAAAACGACAGTGTTACCCCTTATGTTTTTTTTGATGACGGGCAATAAAAAACGACAGTGTTACCCCTTATGTTTTTTTTGATGACGGGCAATAAAAAACGACAGTGTTACCCCTTATGTTTTTTTTGATGTCGGGCAATAAAAAACGACATAAAAAACGACAGTGTTAACCCTTATGTTTTTTTTGATGTCGGGCAATAAAAAAAGACAGATAAAAAACGACAGTGTTACCCCTTACGTTTTATTCGATGACGGGCAATAAAAAACGACAGTGTTACCCATTATGTTTTATTTGATGACGGGCAATAAAAAACGGCAGTGTTACCCCTTATGTTTTATTTGAAATAAAAAACGACAGTGTTACCCCCTTACGTTTTTATTTGATGACGGGCAATAAAAACGACAGTGTTACCCCTTATGTTTTTTTTGATGACGGGCAATAAAAAACGACAGTGTTACCCCTTATGTTTTTTTTGATGTCGGGCAATAAAAAAAGACAGTGTTACCCCTTATGTTTTTTTTGATGTCGGGCAATAAAAAAAGACAGATAAAAAACGACAGTGTTACCCCTTACGTTTTATTTGATGACGGGCAATAAAAAACGACAGTGTTACCCCTTATGTTTTATTTGATGACGGGCAATAAAAAAAGACAGATAAAAAACGACAGTGTTACCCCTTATGGTTTTTTTGATGTCGGGCAATAAAAAAAGACAGATAAAAAACGACAGTGTTACCCCTTACGTTTTATTTGATGACGGGCAATAAAAAACGACAGTGTTACCCCTTATGTTTTTTTTGATGTCGGGCAATAAAAAAAGACAGATAAAAAGCGACAGGGTTACCCCTTACATTTTATTTGATAAATGATGACAGTTAGGTTCAGGGTAGTTAGGGTTAATTGTCATACTCAGGGACGCACAAACACTCGGCTAGGAGTAGCTGGATATTGAACTAGCAACCTATTGGTTAGGTGACAACTGCTCTACCTCCTGAGCTAAAACCCAATCATTTATTCGATAAAAACAACAGTATTACACCTTTGGTATTTTTTGATGACGGGCAATAAAAAACGACAGTTTTACCCCTTATGTTTTTTTTGATGACGGGCAATAAAAAACGACAGTGTTACCCCTTATGTTTTTTTTGATGACGGGCAATAAAAAAAGACATAAAAACGACAGTGTTACCCCTTATGTTTTTTTTGATGTCGGGCAATAAAAAAAGACAGATAAAAAACGACAGTGTTACCCCTTACGTTTTATTTGATAACGGGCTACAAAAAACAACAGTGTTACCCCTTATGTTTTATTTGATGACGGGCAATAAAAAACGACAGTGTTACCCCTTACGTTTTGTTTGATAAAAAACGACAGTGTTACCCCTTATGTTTTATTTGATAATAAAAAACAACAGTGTTACCCCTTATGTTTTTATTTGATGACTGGGCAATAAAAAAAGACATAAAAAACAACAGTGTTACCCCTTATGTTTTATTTGATGACGGGCAATAAAAAACGACAGTGTTACCCCTTATGTTTTTTTTGATGTCGGGCAATAAAAAAAGACTGATAAAAAACGACAGTGTTACCCCTTATGTTTTTTTTGATGACGGGCAATAAAAAAAGACGATAAAAACGACAGTGTTACCCCTTATGTTTTATTTGATGACGGGCAATAAAAAACGACAGTGTTACCCCTTACGTTTTGTTTGATAAAAAACGACAGTGTTACCCCTTACGTTTTATTTGATGACGGGCAATAAAAAACGACAGTGTTACCCCTTGTGTTTTTTTTGATGTCGGGCAATAAAAAAAGACAGATAAAAAGCGACAGTGTTACCCCTTACATTTTATTTGATAAATGATAACAGTTAGGTTCGGGGTAGTTAGGGTTAAGTGTCAATTCTCAGGGACGCACAAACACTCGGCTAGGAGTAGCTGGAATATTGAACTAGCAACCTATTGGTTAGGTGACAACTGCTCTACCTCCTGAGCTAAAACCCACTCATTTATTCGATAAAAAACGACAGTATTACACCTTATGTTTTATTTGATGACGGGCAATAAAAAACGACAGTGTTACCCCTTATGTTTTTTTTGATGACGGGCAATAAAAAACGACAGTGTTACCCCTTATGTTTTTTTTGATGACGGGCAATAAAAAACGACAGTGTTACCCCTTATGTTTTTTTTGATGTCGGGCAATAAAAAAAGACAGTGTTACCCCTTATGTTTTTTTTGATGTCGGGCAATAAAAAAAGACAGATAAAAAACGACAGTGTTACCCCTTACGTTTTATTTGATGACGGGCAATAAAAAACGACAGTGTTACCCCTTATGTTTTATTTGATGACGGGCATATAAAAAAAGACAGATAAAAAAACGACAGTGTTACCCCTTATGGTTTTTTTTGATGTCGGGCAATAAAAAAAAGACAAGATAAAAAACGACCAGTGTTACCCCTTACGTTTTATTTGATGACGGGCAATAAAAAACGACAGTGTTTTCCCCTTATGTTTTTTTTGATGTCGGGGAATAAAAAAAGAACAGATAAAAAAGCGACAGGGTTACCCCTTACATTTTTATTTGTTAAATGATAACAGTTAGGTTCAGGGTAGTTAGGGTTAATTGTCAGACTCAGGGACGCACAAACACTCGGCTAGGAGTAGCTGGATATTGAACTAGCAACCTATTGGTTAGGTGACAACTGCTCTACCTCCTGAGCTAAAACCCAATCCTTTATTCGATAATAAAACAAACAGTATTACACCTTTTGGTATTTTTTTGATGATGGGCAATAAAAAACGACAGTTTTACCCCTTATGTTTTTTTTGATGACGGGCAATAAAAAACGACAGTGTTACCCCTTATGTTTTTTTTGATGACGGGCAATAAAAAAAGACATAAAAACGACAGTGTTACCCCTTATGTTTTTTTTGATGTCGGGCAATAAAAAAAGACAGATAAAAAACGACAGTGTTACCCCTTACGTTTTATTTGATAACAGGCTACAAAAAACAACAGTGTTACCCCTTATGTTTTATTTGATGACGGGCAATAAAAAACGACAGTGTTACCCCTTACGTTTTGTTTGATAAAAAACGACAGTGTTACCCCTTATGTTTTATTTGATAATAAACAACAGTGTTACCCCTTACGTTTTATTTGATGACGGGCAATAAAAAACGACAGTGTTACCCCTTATGTTTTTTTTGATGACGGGCAATAAAAAACGACAGTGTTACCCCTTATGGTTTTTTTGATGTCGGGCAATAAAAAAAGACATAAAAAACGACAGTGTTACCCCTTATGTTTTTTTTGATGTCGGGCAATAAAAAAAGACTGATAAAAAACGACAGTGTTACCCCTTACGTTTTATTTGATGACGGGCAATAAAAAACGACAGTGTTACCCCTTATGTTTTATTTGATGACGGGCAATAAAATACAACAGTGTTACCCCTTATGTTTTATTTGATAAAAAACGACAGTGTTACCCCTTACGTTTTATTTGATGACGGGCAATAAAAAACGACAGTGTTACCCCTTATGTTTTATTTGATGACGGGCAATAAAATACAACAGTGTTACCCCTTATGTTTTATTTGATAAAAAACGACAGCGTTACCCCTTACGTTTTATTTGATGACGGGCAATAAAAAACTACATATAAAAAGCGACAGGGTTACCCCTTACATTTTATTTGATAAAAGATACCAGTTAGGTTCAGGGTAGTTAGGGTTAAGTGTCATACTCAGGGACGCACAAAGACTCGGCTAGGTGTAGCTGGATATTGAACTAGCAACCTATTGGTTAGGTGCCAACTGCTCTACCTCCTGAGCTAAAACCCATTCCTTTATTCAATAAAAAACGACAGTATTACACCTTACGTTTTATTTGATGACGGCAATAAAAAACGACAGTGTTACCCCTTATGTTTTTTTTGATGACGGGCAATAAAAAACGACAGTGTTACCCCTTATGGTTTTTTTGATGTCGGGCAATAAAAAACGACAGTGTTACCCCTTACGTTTTATTTGATAACGGGCTACAAAAAACAACAGTGTTACCCCTTATGTTTTATTTGATGACGGGCAATAAAAAACGACAGTGTTACCCTTTACGTTTTGTTTGATAAAAAACGACAGTGTTACCCCTTATGTTTTATTTGATAATAAACGACAGTGTTACCCCTTACGTTTTATTTGATGACGGGCAATAAAAAACGACAGTGTTACCCCTTGGGTTTTTTTTGATGACGGGCAATAAAAAACGACAGTGTTACCCCTTATGTTTTTTTTGATGTCGGGCAATAAAAAAAGAGAGATAAAAAGTGACATTTTATTTGATAAAAGACAACAATTACGTTCAGGGTAGTTAGGGTTAAGTGTCATACTCAGGGACGCACAAACACTCGGCTAGGTGTAGCTGGATATTGCACTAGCAACCTATTGGTTAGGTGACAACTGCTCTACCTCCTGAGCTAAAACCCATTCCTTTATTCGATAAAAAACGACAGTATTACACCTTATGTTTTATTTGATGACGGGCAATAAAAAAACGACCAGTGTTACCCCTTATGTTTTTTTTGATGACGGGCAATAAAAAACGACAGTGTCACCCCTTTTGTTTTTTTTGATGACGGGCAATAAAAAACGACAGTGTTACCCCTTATGTTTTTTTTGATGTCGGGCAATAAAAAACGACAGTGTTAACCCTTATGTTTTTTTTGATGTCGGGCAATAAAAAAAGACAGATAAAAAACGACAGTGTTACCCCTTACGTTTTATTCGATGACGGACAATAAAAAACGACAGTGTTACCCATTATGTTTTATTTGATGACGGACAATAAAAAACGGCAGTGTTACCCCTTATGTTTTATTTGATATCGGGCAAAAAAAAAAGACAGTGTTACCCCTTACGTTTTGTTTGATAAAAAACGACAGTGTTACCCCTTATGTTTTATTTGATAATAAACGACAGTGTTACCCCTTATGTTTTTTTTGATGACGGGCAATAAAAAACGACAGTATTACCCCTTACGTTTTATTTCATGACGGGCAATAAAAAACGACAGTGTTACCCCTTATGTTTTTTTTTAAGTCGGGCAATAAAAAAAGACAATAAAAACGACAGTGTTACCCCTTACGTTTTATTTGATAACGGGCTACAAAAAACAACAGTGTTACCCCTTATGTTTTATTTGATGACAGGCAATAAAATACGACAGTGTTACCCCTTATGTTTTATTTGATAAAAAACGACAGTGTTACCCCTTATGTTTTATTTGATGACGGGCAATATAAAACAACAGTGTTACTCCTTATGGTTTTTTTTATATCGGGCAATTAAAAATTACAGTGTTACCCCTTATGTTTTATTTGATTACGGGCAATAAAAAAACGACAGTGTTACCCCTTACGTTTTGTAATATAAAAAACGAGAGTGTTACCCCTTACGTTTTATTTGATGACGGGCAATAAAAAACGACAGTGTTACCCCTTATGTTTTATTCGACATCGGGCAATATAAAACGACAGTGTTACCCCTTATGTTTTTTTTTATATCGGGCAATAAAAAACGACAGTGTTACCCCTTACGTTTTATCAGATGACGGGCAATAAAAAACGACAGGGTTACCCCTTATGTTTTTTTGAAGTCGGGCAATAAAAAAACTGATAAAAAACGACAGTGTTACCCCTTACGTTTTATTTGATAACGGGCTACAAAAAACAACAGTGTTACCCCTTACGTTTTATCAGATGACGGGCAATAAAAAACAACAGTGTTACCCCTTACATTTTGTTTGATATCGGGCAAAAAAAAGAGACAGTTTTACCCCTTACGTTTTGTAAGATAAAAAACGACAGTGTTACCCCTTATGTTTTTTTTGATATCGGGCAATAAAAAACGACAGTGTTACCCCTTACGTTTTGTTTGATAAAAAACGAGAGTGTTACCCCTTATGTTTTATTTGATGACGGGCAATATAAAACGACAGTGTTACCCCTTATGTTTTTTTTGATGACGGGCAATAAAATACAACAGTGTTACCCCTTATGTTTTATTTGATAAAAAACGACAGTGTTACCCCTTATTTTTTATTTGACATCAGGCAATATAAAACGACAGTGTTACACCTTACGTTTTATTTGATGACGGGCAATAAAAAACGACAGTGTTACCCCTTATGTTTTTTTTGATGACGGGCAATAAAAAACGACAGCGTTACCCCTTACGTTTTATCAGATGATGGGCAATAAAAAACGACAGTATTACACCTTACGTTTTATTTGATGACGGGCAATAAAAAACGACAGTGTTACCCTTATGTTTTTTTTGATGACGGGCAATAAAAAACGACAGTGTTACCCCTTACGTTTTATCAGATGACGGGCAATAAAAAACGACAGGGTTACCCCTTATGTTTTTTTTGAAGTCAGGCAATAAAAAAAGACAGATAAAAAACGACAGTGTTACCCCTTACGTTTTATTTGATAACGGGCTACAAAAAACAACAGTGTTACCCCTTATGTTTTATTTGATGACGGGCAATAAAAAACGAGAGTGTTACCCCTTACATTTTGTTTGATATCGGGCAAAAAAAAAACGACAGTGTTACCCCTTACGTTTTATCAGATGACGGGCAATAAAAAACAACAGTGTTACCCCTTATGTTTTATTTGATATCGGGCAAAAAAAAGAGACCGTTTTACCCCTTACGTTTTGTAAGATAAAAAACGACAGTGTTACCCCTTATGTTTTTTTTATATCGGGCAATAAAAAACGACAGTGTTACCCCTTACGTTTTTTTTGATAAAAAACGAGAGTGTTACCCCTTATGTTTTATTTGATGACGGGCAATAAAAAACGGCAGTGTTACCCCTTATGTTTTATTGATATCGGGCAAAAAAAAAAGACAGTGTTACCCCTTACGTTTTGTTTGATAAAAAACGACAGTGTTACCCCTTATGTTTTATTTGATAATAAACGACAGTGTTACCCCTTACATTTTATTTAATGACGGGCAATAAAAAACGACAGTGTTACCCCTTATGTTTTTTTTGATGACGGGCAATAAAAAACGACAGTGTTACCCCTTATGGTTTTTTTGATGTTGGGCAATAAAAAAAGACAGATAAAAAACGACAGTGTTACCCCTTACGTTTTATTTGATAACGGGCTACAAAAAACAACAGTGTTACCCCTTATGTTTTATTTGATGACGGGCAATAAAATACAACAATGTTACCCCTTATGTTTTTTCTGATAAAAGACGACAGTGTTACCCCTTATGTTTTATTTGATGATGGGCAATATAAAACGACAGTATTACCCCTTATGTTTTTTTTTGATATCGGGCAATAAAAAATTACAGTGTTTCCCCTTATTTGATGACGGGCAATAAAAAACGACAGTGGACACGTCATCTATCTACATCCTATGTTATTGTTTTGATAAACAAAGAATGTGTGGCTTCATCAAATCTCAGAGCCCGATGACTGAAGCAGCCATGACAGCTCGGGTATTCCCTCGATCACATTATCAGGGTGCGATAGATTACGGTGTTTGAAGCCTGTCATGAACGCCCATTTTTCCGATTCAACCTATCCGAGATCGAGGGAACTTGTGTTTTGAGATTTAAATAAGCTGTTCTGAAACCATCAAATATCCTGACTGTCTCGGAAAATGCTTGCTTGAGTCAAAGTTCAAGCCGAAACAAATCCCAACCTGCTACTGGAAACTGGGCCCTGGAGGTCAACAGACGCTGTTTTCTAACCTATCAAGATTCAAGATGGTTTTATTGTCTTGTGCACAATTACAGAGCAGTCGCTGGCAATGAAATTCTTTAGTCTTGGGCTCCTCCAACAGTGCAATATAAGAGAAAGTAAAAGTATCAGAGAAACACAAGTAGGAAAGCTGAGACTTAAACAATAAAAATAAATACATATAATAATAACAATAAAAAGTAAGTGTATAAGAGGAACACAAGTAAGCAAGCAGAGACCTAAATGCAAAACTTAATAAATGTAAACAGACATGTTTATCCAGATGTTGACTAGTATAAAGTGGCAAATTATAAAGTGGCATGTTATAAAGTTTTATAGTGGTGAGCTAAGTAGCTCAGGAGTTCAGTAGTCTTATGGCCCGTGGGATGAAACTGCCCTGAGTCTGGTGGTGCGAGTCGAGACTGGATGCTGCGGTAGCGTCTATCAGACGGGAGCAGCTGAAACAGTTTGTTACTGGGGTGATGAGGGTCTTTAATAATCCGGTTATTCTTCTTCCTGCAGAGTGTAGAGGTCCTCCATGGATGGCAGGTCCGTCCTGGTAATGTGATGGGCAGCTTTCACCACCCTCTGTAATGTCTTACGGTTGAGGGCGGTCGGCGGAGCAACTGCCGTACCAGGCGGTGATGCAGCCAGTCAGGATACTCTCTATGGTGCACCTGTAGAAGTTGCAGAGTATCCTGGAGTCCATGTTGAACCTCTGCAGCCTGTGGAGGAAGTAAAGCCGCTGTCTTGCCGTCTTTTTGATGGCGTCGGTGTGGTGAGTCCAGGTCAGGTCCTCGCAGATGTAGACCTCGAGGAACTTGATGCTGGGGAGTCGGGGGAGGGGGAGTCCAGCTAGCTTGGTGCTATCACAGAGTTCCAGTAGACCGCTTCATATCTCTGGGCTTGAGAGGAAACATTTAAGTGTGACTCATAATGTAGACAAACGCCCATGGATTCCTTTTCCCATGCATGATAACCCGCTTCAAAAACACTGGTGCATTCCCCACCAATAAGTCTTCATTTCCTTTTTATATTCGATTACATTATCAGTACACGCACACATTGCCTAACACGTCGCGTACAACACTTCATTACTAAAACTATGACGGACATGGCTTTGGGACACATTCTCAGAACTCCCTGTGTGTTTTTGAGACTGTTGGAGCCTGCGGGGTCTGAATGTTGTCAAGGCTTGGTGCTGGTGCTGTCAAGGCTTGGTTTTGCATAAACACACTCCATCATCGGGTATCAGCTGGAGCTTAGTCAAACAACAGCACTACACCTCCCTGTCCCCATAATAAGCACCTATTAGGTCGTTATGGACGTCAAACGCCACAGCCCTGGGGCCAGAAATGTGTACATTAACAGCCACCCACCCGTCCAACATGTGAAACAACATGTCAGAATTAAGTGTTCAAAGTGTGAAGGTTTTTTTCAGAAACAGTAGCTTGCTTAAGAACAAGGTTGGCCATTCGGCCAACCGGCATATCTTAACGGTCAGCGCGGAGGCCGTGCGGCGCCGGTTGTCACGGGGACCACCGTGTGTACTCAACGCAATAAAAAGTGAAACAGTCTGACAGCTTCAGAGGCCGCCACCGCGGCCGGTGTGCTTTGAAGTGCTCTCACATCTCATACCTGCCGTTACAGTCATGTGACCCGGCCAGGTGTACCTGGGAGAGAACGCACACGGTTCACTGATAAGATAAGATAAGTCTTTATTGATCCCTGGGGGGGAATTCTGGTACATTCCGAAACACAGACACACACACACACACACACACACACACACACACACACACACACACACACACACACACACACACACACACACACACACACACACACACACACACACACACACACACACACACACACACACACAAGCGCGTGTAGAGAGTTCACACGCTCAAGATCTCCTCTGCTTGGATTTCCGTTCTACTTTGCCGTTGAAGAAACAACAGAATTACCGTTGTTTCTTGGGCGGTGGGCTTTGATGTCCATCCACCATGCTTCCCTATTTAGGACACGGCGAGGGGAACTGTTTGAGTCATCTATGAAGCTGAGAGGGCGGGGGGGACCGTAAATCTGAGTGTGAAAACCTGCATGACCGCTGACAGTAATATCAGCCCTGTCCCACTCATTCACTCTGTTTTCTGTTTTCTTACAGGCAGTTGGTGCAGGCCCAAGCGTTCCACCCATCTCTCCACCCATCAACCTCTCGATCCCTCCAGCTCTCGATCCCCCTCCTCCATCTATGCCCCTTCAATCCATCCCTCCACTGCTCTTCCCTTTCACCTCTCCATCGCTCCCCTCTCCTCCACCCCCTTTCCATGTGTCACCCCTCGCGCCCCCTCCATCCCTCCGACCTTGTCAAGTTGGCCGGAGGCTGCAGCTGTACCAGGACTCCACATATGGATCTGAAATGAAGATGTGTACTGGCGGCGACGCACCCCCCCCCCCCCCCCCCCCCACACACACACACACACACGTGCGTGCACACACTCATGCTCACAGTCACACTCACACACACAGTGGCTGCGCGCATGTTGACTTGTAGATACTTCCTTATTTTACTCTCTACTGGGAGACATCCGCCGGGCCCCTGAGAGAGGCCCCTTTGGGAGACGATGTAGTGGGGAAGTACCTAGCCTTCCAACAGTCACACTGTGGTGGGGCCTCAGAGAAACACCTTAAAGGGGAGCTGTCGAGGCTGAAGTAGAGGCTAAAATAGAGCTGAAAGAAGAGACTGAAGAAGACTAGAGCCTAAAGTTCTAGAGACAACAGTAGAGACAAAGACGACTAGTCTGGAGCTCTAGGGACAACAGTAGAGACTAAAGACGACTTGAGTAAAGTTCTAGGGACAACAGTAGAGCCTTAAGAAGACTAGAATCTAAAGCTCTAGAGACTACAGTAGACTAAAGAAGACTAAAGCCAGAAGCTCTAGAGACAACAGTAGAGACTAAAGACGACTAGAGTCTAAAACTCTAGAGACAACTATAGAGGCTAAAGACGACTAGAGTCTAAAGCTCTAGAGACTCTAGCTCTAGAGACTTAATTAGTCTGTAGCAGAGACTGAAGTAGAGTAAAAAGGCTGCAATAAAACCAGAGCAGCGTGTACTGTAGAGGCTGGAGTAGAGACTACAGCAGAGAATGAGTTTGCCGTACAGAGATTGAGTTTGCCATACAACTGTCTGAAGTTAAGTTTTACTATAGTATTTCATAGCTGTGCTGTTAATGATGTCAAAGTCCATTCAAAGCTCATTCCATTGATAATAACGGAAACAACTTGAAACAACATCCCTCAGCTTGAGGAATGTAGCCATCATTTATGCACACTTCCCTATCGACAATGTACACACCTGCGTGTGTGTGTGTGTGTGTGTGTGTGTGTGTGTGTGTGTGTGTGTGTGTGTGTGTGTGTGTGTGTGTGTGTGTGTGTGTGTGTGTGTGTGTGTGTGTGTGTGTGTGTGTGTGTGTGTGTGTGCGATGATTGTATTGTATGTATTATCTGATTTTAACGTTAAGTGCTGTATATGTCAACATACAAATAAAATTATATTTTGATATCGAAAAATGTGAAGATATTTGATATTTGATTTTTTGCCTTTAAAGGAGTTCCTTCTTAAATCTAAAAGTGAAATGAGAGTATGGTTTTCCTGATCGTGGTTGATTAAAAACTACAGATACTGGTGTTCTCTTCCCCATATACACCAGAGACCCTTGGTAAACCACACACACGCACACAGGCAACAAGCCTTCAACCATGAGCCTCATTCTCTCCAGTGTCAGTACAAGATAATCACACCAGCTGTTTGTGTAGCATGTTTGAAAAGCATTACTGTATTTACAAAGTGTTTAGTCCCACAAAATACTACAAATAATTCAGATCATACAGAAGGGAAACCATCAGGTCATATAGCTACTCTGAGTCACTGTCCCGCAAAGATGCAAATACCAAGACACATGCACTACAAACAGACACCTGAAAAATCCCTACAGATAAATCCAGGCCCCTTTTGTCCCCCCTTGCTTTCCATCCATTGGAGAGATGAAGGAGATGAAAGTTAAAGAGTCAAACAAGCGGAGAGCTAGCTGTGCGAGCTCCCACGCCCGGCCTGCTGCTCTGCCGGAATGTCATGTTTCTCGGACATGAACAGGGACCAGCCCAGCCAGCGCTCCATGTCCCATGATGCATTAGGGATAGGCCGGGTTAAGGTATACCAAACTAATTATGGTTTGTTTTTATTTTGAAACGGGTGTATTTTGCTATCAGGTGTCAGAGGGGTGTTTCTAGACTCAAATTACTGGGGCACAGGCCCTCCATTACTCGAATCAAAATAAAAATGCATGCTGCATGCATAAAATGTGCTATACAATGTGCTATATTAATCTTCTTTTGCTTAGCCAACTGTTATTGCAACTGCCATACTGCTGCTGCTGGAACGGAAACTACTACTGGTAAAGGTCAAAATTTAGGAGATATTAGAGGGGACATATTATACCACCAGGTGTAAGTGTGATTAGCTGTTACAAGCCGTTTTGAAAATGTTCAGCTTCTGACATCACAGGTGGGTGTGTCCACCTAGATATGTGCTGGATAGATCAGTCTACCAGCCAACCCAGTGGACTGTAGCAAACGTTGCTCATCCATCCGTCGTACATCTAGTTGAACACGCCCACCTTTTGGCATCTCAATTTGGCTGAAGTGTTTTGACCATCTTTTTGAACCCTTTCTATCTTTTGAAAGGGAACCATGTACTTACACAGGTAAACAGTGACGGCGTTTGATATCTCGTTCCACCGCTGGCATTTTGTCGTAAGGACAGGCTTTAGAAAATGCCCGCGGAAGCAATGTCTGATATGCAGAGACAGCTTCACGCTACCAGCGCCTGTGTCATGGACCTATCAAAGAAAGGACAGCGGATTAAAAAATGGCGGCCATTCATTCCTATGAAAACTGCTCAATGGCGCAGGGCAACATCAAGGAGAGATCTGCTTCCGCATCATGGGAGCCTAGCAACGCCCTAGTGCATGACGTGTCGGATGCAGAAATATTTTAGTTTTCTAGCATTGCTAGCATTGTAGCATTAGAAACGATAGGTCTGTCTACAAATCCGTTGGCGACTTTAAGTGATAAAAAGTCACCACAGTCCCTTAAAACCATTAACGTCATTCATGTTAAAGGTTGTGTATGGGATTTGCGAAACGCCAGCAGATTTTGAAAACACACAACTCAAATGGTCCTACCCCCTCTCCTTCAACGCTGACTCTGACTCTACCCATTCCAAGTACATGGATGCGCAATCATGCATGAACGCGAACACAGATGTGCGAGAGCAAGCCATTAGCTAGTTAGTTAGCTCCAGTAGCTACCGCAGGATAACAACATGAAGCTCGCTCTGGGTCACGAGCTTTGAGTACGTGCACGAAGGGGTCACGCGCGGGAGTGCAGGACGACCGTTTGATTGACGTACTTACTGTCCAATGCTACTGAGTGGGTCTGGAAATCATTGGCTGGAGTTTTTCGAGCCCTGCCCGTTCCACATTTACATTTAGGGCATCCACAGATGATTGACTTGTTTAATTTTCATGTCAGTACTTCTAACTCAGTGGCTGTAAGTGGGTTATGGTAAGGATTTCAAGTAAATTTGCAAAAATGGCCAAAAAAGAGAATTTCATACCCAACCTTTAAGTAAGAGGAAAAACCTCGGACACAAGAAATTAACAATGCCATGCATTGCGCCCTCTCGGATGCCAGGCCGAAACAATATTTGTTTCACTGCAACTCCTTTCAGCTGCCCACCCCTCCTTCTCCTGCAAAAAAATAAACAAATGAAAACGGCTTATATAACGCTTGAGGTGGTGTTTTGAGAAAACGTACATTTTATTAGTACATGGTATAAAGATCATTTATGAGCCTTTGAATGATATCGAGAAATTGTTTGCATAGACACATTCCTGTTCCCCCCTTGTATTGGAGTGAATGGAGATATCTACTTCTGGGCCCCATGAATCGAGGGACCCATCCACTGCCCGCTAAAACAGCTGCATACCAGGCTTGGCCGTTGAGCACTGGTGGATTGAGGAAGTATGCACTGCTCCTGGGGGCCTGGTCTGTCTCGTACGGTTAGGAATGAGAGCTCATGAAGGGACAATTGCGCAAGCACGCGGGCGTGCAGCAAGCGCGCCTGCGTGCCTGGGAAAAGTAACCTTTGCGCCGAATTGAAAGAGGAACTATGATTCGTTAGCATATTTTCAGTAGTTGCACGTAATTTTACTTTTACATGAAAAAGTAGTTAGGTTACTGTGTTAACGCGTTACTTTGTTACGTGTTACACACAACACACCGGTCAACACCGGTCTGACGTCACGTCAAAGTCCATACCGTAGGTAGCTAAGTTTAGGCATAACGTCAGAGGTTGTTAAATTTAAGGTTAGAAATGTTTATGTTTAGGTGTTGGGTTAGAGATTGTTTATTTTAGGTGTAAGGTTAAGGTGGGTTTAGTATAGGTATTAGTTAAGAGATGGTTTACTAGGTACTGGGTACGGGATGATTGGGGTGAGGTTTTGTTGACCCAGTTGCGATCAGGGTAAATAACCGGGGGATGTGGTGCATTATGGGAATCTTCAAAAACACCCATTTACAAAGACTAGTGATGCACCCTGCTGAACCCATCAAATATGCATACCACCACAGTCTTTTTACATTGTTTAAAACTGTTTAAAATCACTATTTGAAATGACTGTCATCCCAGAGCATTAGTTAGCCGAGAGCATACAGTTAAAGTTGCAGGGACTTTTTGGATAGCTTGGGGCTACCTTACACACACTGTTGTCAATGTAACTGTTTGTCTTGGCATGAGTCACAATTTATTTTTTAATTTCATATCCATTCAAATCAGATGACGATCGGATCCATGGGCGGGACACTGAGCACACAGTTCCAGTTTCACAACAAAAGCGGCATTAAATAAATCTTCCGGCACCCTGGGCTCCTATTTCACGAGCTCTTTGACTGATGCATAAGTAACATAACTATTTTCATCAATGTGTCACCGTGTGTATTCAAAACTCTTAAGAACCTAACCGACATGGTTCCCATGGTCCCCGGTGGACCGGGCCCTCCACAGTTCCTTGTCCCTTTCTCTACCTCCTGTGATTTGTTCTCCTTATCTCGCACACATGAACACAAACACAAGACCTTGCCGACGAGCCCGGTGTTTGGCGAAGGATGGCTTACACTGCACTGTTAACTCGATCCACTGATTACCCCGGCGATAGACTTCCGTCTGAGGTGTGGCGGTGTTTCTTCCTTTATGTGCCAACCGTGACTTGGCATTGCATTAGGTCACATTGTATGTGAAATTATTAAACCAGACAACGGATACACGTCGCCACTCGGCCTCTATGAAAATACGACCTGTTCCATTGAGCAGAATGCGCCGTCTGACCCCTGTTTTGACCTCTCCCGCTCCAGTCGACGCCTCCCCGTCTTTTGATGTGGCGCTTGTGTTTGTTTGCCAGCGCCACTGGTCTGCTCCGGCCCATTCAGCAATGTGGGCTAAATCCCTCGCCCTGGTTTGGCAGCAGAGCTTAACTTGTCTTGTACACTCGGGTAGGGGGAAACACGCCGCCCTGGTGGTGGCTCAGGGAAACAGGAGACACCTCACACCTCACGTCAACCTCAAACTAGATGCAGGTCCCTTCACACCAACCGTAAACTAGATTTAGGTCTCATTCAAACTGACCTCAAACTAGATTCAGGTTTAATTTAGACTGACCTCGAACTAGATTCAGGTCTCTTTCACACTGACCTAAAACTAGATTCAGGTCTCATCCAAACTGAACTTGAATTAGATTCATGTCTGTTCACACTGACCTCAAACTATATACAAGTGGTCTATCTGAACTCGACTAAGACTGTTATATTTCAAGTGTTACTGAGAAACATTGTGTTACTGAGAAATAAAGAGATAGCAAAATAAACATAAATCCCAAATCTAAATAATATGTTAATCTATTCAGAGGTCGATAAATGCAATAATAAAAAGGCTCTTTGTCTCTCTCTTGTTCCCTTTTCTGTCTGCTCCATGTCTCTCTGAATGACTAAAAGTGAATGAATCATAAGCGACAAACAAGCCGGCAGCCAAAATACAACGTTTGTTTGGTCATTTGGCGATCACCCTTCAGACAATGACTTGGCAGTGTGAGTCTATCGTTCAATATTTACAGAGGAAGTGACTCTTACTTAGATGAATACTTCGCGGGTGTTCAGTAAGTTATAACGGTCCCACATCAGCAGAGAGGCGCTTGAAGAGCATGCTCTGTAACTTGGCCTTTGCTTCTTCCTGATGTATTCGCGCCACGCGAGAGCGCTCCATTCACAAATCTGCAATCGTTGACCTCTGTGACAGTCGGCAACGAGAGCTGTGCAGCCGAGCCGGTGGCGCGCTGCCAGCTGGTGGTAACCAAGCCACGGCTGGGAGCAGGTCGCTGAGCTGCGGGCGTACTCTGGATTGTGTGGAATTCATTGTA
>OLKM01001611.1:115477-118932 GCA_900291075.1 Melanogrammus aeglefinus
CTCTCTCTCTCTCTCTCTCTCTCTCTCTCTCTCTCTCTCTCTCTCTCTCACTCCTTCCCCTCGTCTCTCTCTCTCTCTCCTCCCTCTTCATCCTTCCCTCTCCTCTCTATCCTGTCTCCTTCCATCTCTCACCCTCGCCCTCTCTCTCGCTCTGTCACTTACTCTCCTCTATCTCTCAACCCCTTATCTTACATACAACCCACACCCCCCACCCCCCCCCCCGCCACACCCCATTCCCACCCCCAAGCTTTGGTTTTAGAAATAGTTTTTATTAGCATTGCAAATGAGGCTGACTTCTCGACCAGAATTATTAATGTCCGAGTGTGCCCGCTGAGCCATCAACCACAAGGGATTAACACGGGGCTCTAATATAGGCTATGAAATTACTGTAGGCCCAAGGGGTGTTGTGATCACCAATCTCAGCATGCATTATATGTAATAAAGGGTAAAATAAAGAATCAAAGAAAATGTTGAACTAAATTTAGGTAAATGCGTTGGAAAAACCACCAAAAACCACGCCGCGTGCCTCAGTGCCCCCGGGGCCTTCTTAAAGTGGGCTCTTTCCTCTCTCTGTTGTCATGGTTCTCCTCGATGCGAACAATCGTCACGCGTGGTTGGCTGAAGTCACGCTGAACCACCTTAGCCATGCTGAATAACGGACAGGCACCTCGGAGAGGTGTTACAGTCTGAGACGTGTATTGGAAACGGCATGATACAGGATGTTCCATTGCACATGTGTGCTCGAGACCCGACAATGAAACTAGAGGGGAGTTCCTATGATGCACCACTTTCCCCCCCAGATCCATACCCTGACCTTCATTGAGCTCTTCTTACTTCAATCTTATACCTCACAGGACTTCCTCTAACCTACTTAACTTAACCATTCCTAGCCTAATACCAACATTTAACAATCTCTTACCTTTCACCTCAAGTTAACCAGCTCTAACATAATACCTAAACCTAACCCTCCCCACCCTAATACCTAAACTTTACCATCTGTAACCTAATACCTAAACCGAGCCATCTCTAACCTAATATCAAAACAAAACCATCTCTAGCCTGATACCTAAACTTGACCATCTATGACAGAAGCTACCAAAGCCTAACCATGGCTAACCTGAAACCTAAACGCAACCATTTCTAATGAAATGCATAAACCTATTCTGCATATTATTACTCAATTTCAAACCAGTAAGAGAGAAACCGCAAGTGCATACACACAATTTTTTTCTCCGCCAGTTTAATATAATTCCAGTTGCCATCAAAGATCAAAGCTTATCATTGTGCTCGGTTAGCAAAGCTTCATCTACAGCCACAAGTCAGACAAAAGGTTAGCCCAGCAATTCGCTTTAAGGGACTAACCACCGAATGGGAATGACTCACAGATGAGTTTAAGGAGTTTCACAGAGGAAATTCATCAGCCCGCGGAACTAGTGCAACTATGACAGTGTGTGTTTGTGTGTAAGTGACCTTGAGCGATTGATGAAATATTCATTTTTTGACAATCAATAGATCAATTATTGTCTTTGTTTGCTGCTGGGACCCCGAGACTAAAAGTCTGTGAGTCATCTTGCGGGCTGAGCGGTAGCCCGTGGGCACAGCTGGGTCATGTGATCATGTGAGGGAGGGTCATGTGACCATGTGAGGGAGGGCTGAATGCCCTGCTTCAGCAGGAGATGCTGCTGGACACGCTGCCATGAAGGAGCCCTCTGTCCCCAGCAGTGCGCACGCTGGTGGCTTGTGCACAACACAAAACATACATCCTCTGGGCGCCAAGAAGGAGTCCTACAGGACCTGTTCAGACCACGATCAACCAGTATAGACCAGTTGATACGATAGACCAGTGTAGATGACTTCAGACCATGTACAGACCACTATCCACAGTATAGACCAGTTAAATACTATAGACCAGTGTCAATGACTTCAGACCATGTACAGACCACTATCCACCAGTATAGACTAGTTAATAGATAGACCACGATAGACCAGTACCAGTTAAGAGACGAATAGACCAGTTACAGGCCACTATAGACTAGTACAGACAGTACCAGTGTATACATATTTACAATATCCACACATTGTAAACAACTACACAGAGTAGACATATGTTCAATTATAAAGATCCTTTGAATAAAATCTAAAGCGAACCACACGAAAAAAAATGTTGCATTAAGATTTAGAAAAAGGACTTCTCCAACTTAAAGTTCACTTCTCACCCTATCAAACGTCCAAGATGACCCTCAGAAGTCCTTAAGCAACATGTGGAGACGCTTAAGTACTCATCTTATGTAATGGAGCTTTCCAATAACAAAAACAAATAATTTGGTCATTGATGACAGCTATCTTATAGTAGCCTGCGTTGTGTTAAACTAGGCCAAGGGGTCAGCAACCTGCGTCTCTGGAGCAACGGCTGCATGTAGCTTTGAAAAAATGAAGAAATAAATAATGGAAAAGAACAACTCTTATTAAGGCGATCAAATGATATTGTGACAATAAAAGTGCCCCACAAAGTGGTTTGAATATTTTATCAACCAGATTAAACTACAAATTTCATAAATGCCAACAAACATATTTTCTTCTAAATAAAGTATAACTTATCTAAAATATATTGCCTGTGTTATCTTCCTTTTGCAAACAGCGTTGCGTTGGCACAGATAAGATCTGTTATTTGGTGACAGACGACCAAAACGACTCTCTTGATAGTAAGGCATTTTTACATTGCCAAGCCCGGTTCGGTCGTGTGGCTTGGTACACCCTGCAATTTCACTGTCTCGCCTGTGTAAAACTGACGGGGGTTTTTCCCGCCTTCGTCAAGGAGCCGGCTTTCTTGGTTCATTGGAGAGTAGACCTCTTTAGAATAATTTGCATACTCCAAATGCTTTTTTTAAATTTATTATTCAAGCCACTGGTATGCAAGAATCAGTAGACTACATCTGAGTTAGGCTACAATGCGATTAACTATTTACAATTGCAATAACGCCAACATATTATTTATTTTGGTGACCACTTGTTTTTCATCCCGAAAAAAGACTCATAAGGAAAATTCCTCCGCTACTATCACAGATCGCGTCGTATTTCGACGTCTTCGTCAAATGGGACTGCATCACCTTCTCTCCTGTGATGGTCAGCAGCACGCGGATTTCAGCATCTCTCCAGTATGAACTGCTCATGTTGATGTCGACCGCTGCGTTGCCTCTGTTGTGGAGACAACGCAGCACACCTCTACCCAAGTCCCGCCCCTAGTACCACGATGGGATCGGCATTTACATAAAAATGAAACCCCTAATATGTGTAGGGTTCGTGAGGGTAAATTGGGGTGCGAAATCGAGCCGGTATATTACCTCGGTCAGTGTAAACGTGCAAACCATGCTAGCAGTATAAAAACGACTGGTGAAAGCTCAATACCCCAGAACATGTCCTTCCCCTCCCATCACAAAACAGCCACTACCGGAATA
>OLKM01001612.1:0-24197 GCA_900291075.1 Melanogrammus aeglefinus
CTCTCTCTCTCTCTCTCTCCCTCTCTCTCTCTCCCTCTCTCTCTCTCTCTCTCTCTCTCTCTCTCTCTCTCTCTCTCTCTCTCTCTCTCTAAACAATAAAGGAGAGACAAACCAGATACACAATATCTGGAAGCATTTTCACACTTCATGAAACTTATCTCTCTCTCCCTCTCTCTCTCTTTCTGGTTATTGAAAACAATCCCTTAGCACACACACACGCATACACAGACACACGTGAATACAAGTACAGACACATGCACTTATAACAGTCTTTTACTGTAATAGAAAGGTACAGGAATGCTTTCAGGAACAATGAAACGAAACAGAAAGACAAGGAAACATTTAACCAGTTTTTGAAAGCGTTATGGACACGAAATCTCCCTCATGTTTATCACAGTTTACCTGCCAAAGATTCTGAGACACGTTCTAATCATGTGCAACACACACGCCCAAATATATCACAGGCAAGCATGCATACTCAAACAGACACACACGCACACACACACACACACAAATACACGCACATACAAAAACAAAAAAAACACACAAACAGACACACAAAAACACAATCAACCACACACAAATATATTGTAGACACTCATGAATATACACCCACACACACAAAAGCAAACACACACTGCACACACAAATATATTGTAGACGCACATGCATTTAAATACACACGCGCACACAAACACAGGGGAAATGGATGACCAAGGCTCTTGTCAGCAGAGGAGAGTAGAAACAGACTTCATTCTGGGTTTCCTTTATTAGAGACAGGAGGAGGAGGGAGGGGACAGCGTACTCACGCAACCCATTAGTTCAGAAATGTTTCCAAAAGCCACTCAGAGTCGTTCTCACCAACGCGTTAACCTCGAAAAGGATCTTAACTTTAATAACTTCTCAAGAGCTGGTGTTTTGGCAAACGAAGAATGCGCAACAATGTTTTGCGCCTTTAAAGTCCAGGCTTGGAGAACGCTCAGTTGGACGAAAGTTTGAGAACAACAGAACATTTTACCTACAGGGAAATGAGTTATGAGGGATATCTTGGAATAAGACTTGGAATTGTAAGGCCAATTCTCTCTCTCTCTCTCTCTCTCTCTCTCTCTCTCTCTCTCTTCTCCTCTCTCCTCTCTTCTCTCTCTCTCTCTCTCTCTCATCTCTCTCTCTTCTCTCTCTCTTCTCTCTCTCTCTCTCTCTCTCTCTCTCTCTCTCTCTCTCTCTCTCTCTCTCTCCTATCTGCAATCTGTAGAAGCACCTGCCATTACACACAAATGTTGCATGAGAGATGATGTCACATCCTGTCAGCAGTGATAGGGGGCGCCATAAGACATGTGGTTTATTCCGAGCATGGACGCCATGCACGGTTTGACACAAACCATCTTTAAAACAGGTGGCTGCTGCTCATAGATCTTAATAATGAGAAAACCGGGTGTGTACCACACACACACACACACACACACACACACACACACACACACACAACTCACACACACACACACACACTACACACACACACACACACACACACACACACACACACACACACACACAAACTCACACACAATGACACTACTATGCCATGGGGGGCCATCACCGTGGTTACACACACCTCTGCTCCTACAAATGTAAATCTAAAAGCTACGGACCAACGATTTACCTGCTGCTTTTCCGGTTCATCTCCGCCAAAAGAACACGGCACCAATGAAAGAACCCTTCAAAGTGATGCACACCCCCAGATGTTGGCACGTTTCATGGCTAGAATTATACCTGTGCTCGCGGCTCCCTAAACCATGGCGGGGGTGGGGGGGTCATGATGGGGCGACTGTATGGTGGTTACATCGTCCAGTAGCCTTGTCCCACAAGTAACTGGCTTTACCTTAGTGTATGTTCAAATCCCTTTGAAGTCCCCGCCCCCACCCCCCTTTAACCAATCCAAATGGTTGCGGGGGGGGGGGGGGGGGGCTCTGGCTAGCACGACCCTCTCGTTAACATTCCCCAACTAATAAGAAAACTCTGAACATATTGCAAGGCGTTCTTCAGAGCGCAAACACCTTTTCATTTTGTTTGTGTTATTGCGGGTTCAGGCGGTGTTGGACTATAACTACCAGTACCACCTGTGGCTCGTGGCTCTTATTTTGAAAGAGATCACAGCTCGTAAATGCGATGCTCCAGTTTAACATGTGAGAAGCCTTTGAATGCCTCTGGGCCCTCATAATCCTAGCTTGTGCTTGTACGTGTTGTTAGTTTGTACTTGGTGCTACCCCAATATACTTCAGATACTTCAGACCATCCTTATTTTCCATTTCTGGATATTTTGGTTTTGGCTTCAAAGGATATAAAAAAAAACAAAGAACGCAGTAAAACATCCAGCATGCTATTACTTGTTGTCCGTGTACTGGTGGTCCGAACATCTCCGTACTTCTGATTCCGACATACTTCTGCTATTAATCCCGCTATATCTGTACTTGTAACATCCTGCAGGGTAAGGAAACCAACGAATGCCCTGGTAGTTTACCTTCCAATAGATCGGATACATCCAAACAAGTCTTGGTGTTATTGCTCTGTAGAGCAGCGCGTTGCTCATGTTGACGTGAAACAGCTGCAGGCCTCCTTGCTTGAGGTTTGTTCGTTGTTAGCCGAACTGCCATCTTGCCTTGTCTCGAGTATGTGAAATACAGTTTTGATTGGTCGTTTTGTACGAATCTCAAGAATTTACCTCTGAACGAGGTTTACGGGGGAAGAGTTATTTACTGCCTCGCCTGACGTGACCCTCGTATTGGCGGAGAACAAGTCGGCCATTTTCCAAGTCCTCGAATAAAAATAGGCGAGTGTTTATTCTAAACACCAAAGGCCCAAACAATTGCAAACGTTTCCAACTAAAATAGCCCTAACCCAATATGCATCGGTTTGAATCTCTCAATCTCAAACTTTAAAATGAACGACTATTTTCTCTTTCTGTAACGGTCGACATTAAAGATAAAGAGAAGCCACGTGCCTCTGGCCCCCCTCCCAACCACACACAGCCCCACGGGTAATACACACACACACGCACACACGCACGCACACGCACAACACACACACACACGCACACACACGCACACAGACACACACACACACACACACACACGCACACACACACACACACACACACACACGGCGGGGATATTACGGTGGAGTGAGACAAACATACCAAAAAGAACCAACAGTTTGTTTCGGCCAATGAGGGCCGGGCGTGTGGTGGGATAAGAGGGGCAAAGCAGGAAGTGGTTTGGAGAGAGAGAGAGGGGTATTAGGTTCACCCGGCGGTTGGGACGTCGTCCGTGGCGGTCCGGGCCAGAGGGGAAGGGGAGTTTAATTAGAGGAGAACGGCCCAGTGGGCTTATATACCTCCAGTCTGGCTGACTGCTGTGTACCGGTATCCCCGTTACACTCCACACATTTACCACGGTGTGTAGTGCTCTCTCCCTCTTTCTCCCTCTCCTTCTCTCCCCTCCCCCCCCCCCTCTGCCACTTCTTTTCTCCCTCTCTCCCGTTCCTCCTCTCCCTCTCCCCTCTCCCTCCCTCTCCCTCTCCTCTCTCTCCCTCTCCCTCTCTCTCTCCTCCCCTCCTCCTCTCTTCTCTCTCTCTTCCTCTCTCTCTCTCTCTCTCTCTCTTCCTCTCTCTTTCTCTCTCTCTCTCCTAACCATGCATTGTCCCTTCATCTTTCCTTCTTACTTTCACCCTCCCCTCCCCTCCCTCTCATCTCTCTTTACTCCCACCCTTCTCCCTGTCTCTCTCCCCCCTCTCTCTCTCTCTCCTCTCCCCTCTCTCTCTCTCCTCTTCTCTCTCTCCCTCTCTCTCTCTCTGTTGCTTCGTCTCATCTCTCTCTCTCTCTTCGGTTTGATTTGTATGTACATTGCGGCCTCTCTCCTTCTTCCTCTCAATCCCTAATCCCTTCAGATGAGAGTTATGGGACTGCCAAGACACACACACACACACACACACACACACACACACACACACACACACACACACACACACACACACACACACACACACACACACACACACACACACACACACACACACACACGCACAGGGAGGAACAGTGAGGCATTGTTCTTGACTTCCTGAGAGAGTGCTGTCAGCTCTGAACTGGACCCTACCTCTCTCTATATATCATTTTCTACGTCTCTCTGTCCTTTTCTCTCTCTATCATGCTCTATCATTCCCATCCCTCTACCTTTCTCTATCAATGTTCAGCGTTATCAGCCTCTACATTATTCTCTCCCTAGCTCTACCAATGTCTGCCTTTCTATAATTATCTCTCATTTTCTCTATTCCCAGTTTGTGGTGTGTGTGTGTGTGTGTGTGTGTGTGTGTGTGTGTGTGTGGTGTGTGTTGTGTGTGTGTGTGTTGTGTGTGTGTGTGTGTGTGTGTGTGTGTGTGTGTGCATGCGCCCTAGTTGTGTACATTGACGCTGTGTGGCGCACGATCACACAAAGGACAAGGAAGGGAAAGAACAAGACGCGTACGAAGACGGGACGGTCAGGCCTCGCTCTGTGATGGAGCACGACGCGCCGCGTGGGCCTCCCATGGTTTAAACTCTGCTCTGTTCTATTCTGGTGCTCCTTCCCAGTGTGTATTTCCCAGCAGCGTGCGACCCCCCCTCCGACCCCTCACTGGACTGCGGGGAGCACTCAATCACTGCGCCCGAGCTAGTTCCTCCTCCTCCTCCTCTCCTCCTCCTTCTTCTCCCCTCCCCTCTCCTCCCCCTCCTCCTCCCTCTCCTCCCCCCCTTCCTCCTCCTCTCTCTCCTCTCCCCCCCTCCCCCCTCCTCCTCCCTCTCCTCCTCCCCCCTTCTCCGCCTCTCCTCCCGCCACCTCCCCCCCCTCCTCCTCCTCCCCAACACAGCCGTTTGTCCCGGGAGCCAATGGGAGGAGGTCCTGATGTCATCAGCACCCGCCCGGTGGGGCCGCCCACACCATCCAGGCCAAAGCGCGCGTCAAAACGATACGATACTTTTATTGTTTCGAGAAACCCGACCGGCCGCCGCTGAGAGTTTTGGGGTTTTCTTTTGAGGGACAGCGCCAAACGACGTGACAAAATAAAAATTGAAATCGGACAAAAGAGCGATTGTGCGGGAAAAAAATCCAAACAACAATCAGAACAAATCAAACGGAAAGCTGTTCTGTAAAAAAAAAAAAAAAAAGAAGCTGTTACTGGGTTGTAGAAGGGCCAGAGCATGGCGTCAGCCGGCTCTGAGACGTCGTCCTCATCTAGAGTCACGGTCAGCAGCGAGCGGTGCTCCGTCTGAGGAGCGGGGCGGACGCCAGCGCTAGGTCCTGTAATGTAATGTAGACGGAGAGGGGCTCAGACTGGAAGGGTTTGAAGGCCGGGGTAGTTTGGCAGGAGCTGGAAACATGCAGCCAGGGGCCTTCGGGGGGGGGCCCAAGCTCGTTATAGCATGACAAAAACCTTGCTCGGTATTGTCAGACGGCGAAGCAGCTAAAAAAAAACATTGAATCAAAATGGAATCGGGATTTTTTTTCTGTTCGGCTGGCTGTGGTATCAAATCTCGCTGTAGGCAAAAAAAAACACCCGAAGTTGCCCGTGGCGGGATTTTTTACACATTTGATTCTTTTAAAACCAGTACTTTTTGTATTCAAAGTTTCGATCGGGTTACTCTATAGTGTGAGCGTCTTCGACTTTTAACAGCTCTTGTAACACGACGAGGTCATAAAAAGGGGAAACGTGTTTCAACCTGATGTTATTAGACAGACGTGTTTCTGAAACTTCTTTTTTTCCTCCTGATGCCACTGCATGCTCTTGGATTAAAGTTTGGGGGTCACCAACTGTTTTTTTCACCAAACGTCGCCTCACAGAACCTCTATAGAGTGTTGATGCTTGAGTGCGATTGACGCCTCCCTGAAAGGTTCCAGGTTAGATCCCCAATGTCTTCAGCCTAAATGTTGGCCGTTCCTGTGGAAGATGCACAGACTAGGCGACCCAAACCCGCTTCTCAATGACGATTTCACAAGAACAGTCTGGTTACTTTCACTTCTGTGACGTTACATAACCAAGAAGTCTGTCCAGATACAGCAAGACCAGTTTTTCCAGGTAAAAAATCTAAAAATAGATCTGTGCTGAGTTCTTCCACCTCTTAAGGTGTTCCAGTGAAACAGCTGGTCTCCCTTGGAAACCACGGTACTCCATATTCCAAACACTCTCTACAAAAAGCGATACGTGCCGTTATAAAACAGACATTCAAAGGAAACAGAAATTATGAAGTAAATGCATGTATACTAGTATATAAAACATTACTTATAAGACAACCATTTGTGAGAAAAGCAAGTGTTTTCATTGGAAAAAAATGGCTTTTTATATTTTAATATCCGGCTATGAGGAAACCTTAATGCAAAGATTTAAGGTTTAATCATTCCAGACTTTATTGGCGTGATAAAGGCCACTGATAAAAATGTTTGGCTGGCCTGCCGAGAATCTCAGTGCTTCTTTTATTTCCTGGTTGGAAGGCAATCGGTCTTACATTCCTAATACATCCTCTAGCCAAACATTCACTCAAGCTACATGACTACACATAATCAACTGCAGAACAACTACACAACAACTACGCAACAACGACACAAATATTATCATTTTAAGGGTGACACCCTTATAGCGGTATCTTAAGAGTAGCAAGACACTGCCCCGCTGTGGACCAAGTTCCACACTTTAAACACGCTATTGTAAAATTGTTGTTGTCAGTTCATCATCAGTGCCATGCACACTGGGCTCAAGCTATGTCAAAACATCTGCCGTTTAGCAACAAGCGGGACAAATATTATGTATTTTCTGCACTTTGGTAATAGCATTCCTCATTCAATACACAGGCCGCAGACTAATGGTACGCCTGCTTATTGTAGTGTATCTCGTGACCTTGTGTCTGCATGCTAACCAGGGGAGGAGATAGTGGCCCATGTTGATTGGGCTGAGCTCAGCAGAGTGGACGGACCTTATCTCCAGTCTAATGGATGGCAGCATTTCTCATGCACATCAAACACTCCCTAACCGGCCTTGTCAAAACCTAATGGATACACACCCCCCCCCCCCCCACACACACACACACATCTCTATAGATACACATAACCCCCCGAGTAAGTGACTATGTGCACACCCCCGCACATACACACACACGTACACACACCCGCACACGTGCATAGCTACACACACATTCTCACACACACACACACACACACACACACACACACACACACACACACACACACACACACACACACACACACACACACACACACACACACACACACACACACACACACAAACATATTCACACACACACATATATGCACTGTAGATAGTAACAAACAAAAAACGAGCATTCACATTCAAGTTCACGCTCAAACCCATATGCACACAGCCAGCCAGCCAGACACAGACACACACACACACACACACACACACACACACACACACACACACACACACACACACACACACACACACACACACACACACACACACACACTCACCACCAGTCACCAGCGCAACACCACATAGGTTTTTTGTTCAAACTGTTGCGCTCATCATAAGCGATAAGGCGATGTTTTCTCCTTGCACGCCCTGACTCGCCCCGTTGCTCACAGATAAACAGTCGCACGCCCTGCAGCTGATCTGGGCTGGTGTGCGTCCGCTCAGCGGTTCACGTTCATCACGCCAACTCTTAACATTTTTTTTGCACCCGGCGTCAAACACACGCAGTAATAATAACTAGTGTTTACCGATCATTAGGCATTAGTGTGTTTTACTATGCAGGGACATTTATGAGATTTCTAAACATAAACTATTCTATGGTTTGTAAATCCGCAATCCTAAGACATGATTGTGTTTAGTGTTTAACCGATGGGACCAGGAAGTGTGTTTATGTGTTAAAACACACAGCATTTGGTGACCGGGAAGGGTCAATAAGTAGTTCAAATCAGTCTTTAATCTAATATCCAAGGTCTTACGGCACACCAGCTCAGACCTGGGGGATCGGGGCATTCCCCTCTGCCCCTCTTCATATTTCTTCCTCAGAATGAAAACATGAGGTGATTAGCGAACGAAAACTCAAGTAAATCCCATGAAGTAAACTGTAAAAAAAGGGACAAAAAAGTGTAAAGGTTTCAAATGTAAATCGTTGTCAACTGGCCGGTGCGGAAATCCCCTCCGTCTATAGAATATCTCTGTAAGGAAACACAAAACAAGGCCTGACTCGGCCCCCTGCAGTCCTGGTTCTCCAGTCCCCCCCCCCCCCACACCGCTGGGTCCGAGATTAAGACCGCTGATACCTGTTGATCACTGCCGCTTCCCGCCGTCGCTGCTTCCCACCGACGGGACCTCGGTCATCAGATTCACTGTTGACGTCCACATATCGCCAATTGACATAGTTGACTCACAGTCAAAGCACCCTCCCCAAACCGCACCCGACCAAACACAACACACACGCACACACACACACACACACACACACACACACACACACACACACACACACACACACACACACACACACACACACACACACACACACACACCATCAGCCATACTTCTGCTATGTTGGCAGACTAATTTATATGGTGGAGGAAACAAAAGTTGACGAACTCAACAGATGGGGTTGGAGAGAATCTGATTTGGCGTTTATATGGCATGGCAAATAAGCGACCGCTTTTACTTTGAAAAGACGTGGATGACTTCCACCTTAACACGACGTTACTTTCAAGGTTATCGCCCGAAGTGATCAGTTGGTGGAATATTGCGAATTAGATTGTATAACAATGTAAAATGTTATAATAATCTTCGACTAGATCTTCAAGTAAAAACTGTATTTCTATCGCACGATTTATTATAGAAGAGCTTCACTTGGACAAACCGGAAGACTTCAGAAACAAACCAAAAAAACGGAAAGCCAATTGAACAAGCATGTGACGAATCACATGAACAGTGTTGACTAAAAATTGGTGATCGCAAAAGAAAAGTAGACGCAGAGACGTCTTGACCTGTCTAACAGCCTGAATACGCTTCACCAGCAATTGTCTCGTTTCCCTTTCAGTCCCGGAGCAGACAGACGGGTGAGTCACGTCTCTCATCCCTCCTGGAGGACCAGAGACTGTTGAGACAGGGGGAGAGAGGGGGGCACAGGGGGAGAGAGAGGGGGACAGAGGGGGGAGGGCTGACAGTGAAGTTGTATGAAGATAGTGTGTGGTCCCTAGTCCTTCAAGAAACCCTGGGCACTTCTGGTAAATGCCCTAATTCGAAGCAACTCCACACCCCCCACACACACTCAACTCCACCCACACACACACGCATGCCTGCTCACACGTGCATGCACGCTTACACACACACACACACACACACACATACACACATGCCTGCTTACACATGCATGCACGCACCCACGCACACACAAAGGCTTATACATCCATAGCACATTTAAACAATTGCCATAATTAAATTAGTGACACACACATACCTATACTGCCCCCCCCCTCCTCACACACACACACACACACACACACACACACACACACACACACACACACACACACACACACACACACACACACACACATGCATACAAGCATATTTAAACAATTCCCACAATTAAGCTCAAGGCACACACATACCATTTACCACCCCCCCCAAACACACACACGCACACGCACACGACACACACACACACACACACACACACACACACACGTGAAATCCAAACATGCATTGTGCATGTAACTGCCCACGCGCACACTTGCCCACGTGCACACTCTTTTTGTATATTGTACTTTTCACACAAACGTTGCACATCGTTGCAACTCGTGAAAAGAGAGAAGGAGCGAGGGAGGAGGAAAGAGCGATAAAGAGAGAGAGAGAGAGCGGTAGAGCGGAGCGAAGATTAAGAGACTATTTAAATACACATGGCAGACCAAACAAATTACATTGGATTGCGCTGGAAAGAATGAAAGAGAAACAGAAAAGGAAAAATAATGGACCGAAAGATAGGAAGAGAGACCGAAATAAACAGGAAAAAAAGACCCCCGAAAAAAAGACCCCCGAAAAAAACTGAAAGGTGGGGTAGTGCATCTCTCTCTCTCTCTCTCTCCCCCTCTCCCCCTCTCCCTCTCTCTCTCTCTCTCTCTCTCGCTCCATCATTCTGTCATTAGTCTGTTCTTCAGACCATAACGGCTGCTGGCTTAAACAGACACACTCACACAAAAGCATACGCAAGCACACACCCGAAGACACACACACACACACACACACAACGCACGCACACTTTTCCCCTCGGTGGACAAATTGACAGCACTGATGGTCATAAATATGTCTACTCTCTACTCTGAAAGAACTAAACAATCTCTGTGTGTGTTTTACGTACAGCATGTATAGAATTACGTTGTATGTGGGGTAAGTTTGTGTCTGTGCGTGTGCTTGGTTTGACGTGCGTGCATGTGTGTGCGCCTGCGTCTGTGTGTGCGTTTGTGACGCATTCAGGTGTGTGTGTGTGTGTGTGTGTGTGTGTGTGTGTGTGTGTGTGTGTGTGTGTGTGTGTGTATGCATGCAGGTGTGTGTGTGTGTGTGTGTCGGTGTGTGTGTGTCGGAGTGTGTGTGTTCTGCCTAGGGCGAAGACATGCCTGAACCATTTAGCGAGAGTCTGAATGTTCTCACTCTTGGTTCTGCCGGTCCAAGTGCTTGAGTTCAGAGTCAGGCTCCCCTCACACCTACCCCAGAGTGCAGCCCCACTCAGAGTTCCCTCTACTTATGATATTATTCCCAGCTGTTCTGAATACTAATTATATACAGACAATCTGAAGGTGCTTTCCCACCGCCCCAAACAACATTGATTGTTAGCCGAAGCGTTCAGTTCATCGGCCAAAGCCGATTTGGTGTTCAACAGCAAGAAACTTCATCTGACCACAGCCATGAACTGGTCTGCCTCACTGGCCTCGTGTGGTTGATGGTTTCAAAGCTCCAGCGTTTGTCTGACATGCTTTTTTAGGGGTTTTATGGGATCTCGTTTCGTTTAAAACACATCAGTCTGGCATGGCTCTTTTACTTTGATATTAATATGCTTTCGATGGACACCAAGTCTTACCTACTCTGTGATTTCACCGTCTCATTTTTGTTTAAGTCAGGGCACACTTGTGAATGAGTGTGTCACTTCTCAGTGTCGGTTTCCCCTGAATAAATAAAGTTTGGATTGATTGATTGATCGATTGATTGAATTCCAGCCGCCTGCTCTCTCTACCGGACATGGCGCTACAAGTCTGTCAGTGTGTTTGTTTTAAACTCAGAGTTTTTCTGTAAAGTGAGCTTGTCTTTGTTTAAGGTGTGGTTTAGAAAACAGTTTTGCTGAAACGGCAAACAGTGTTTCTTTAAGGTAATGGACACCTTGCTGTACGTCCGTCGAAATTATGTCCTTGTCGATCAGCCTCAACGCAGTGGTTTAGAGGGAGAAAACGCCTGACTATATGAAGCTGTAGGCCCAAAAATTCTCCATTTTGGTTCAAATGGCAAAGCAAGAGTCAGGGTCGGCCATCTTGAATCTGACCTCAATTTGTTGCAGTTCAATATTGGATCATCACTAGATTCTAAGTGGCCTCACCCCATAAACTCCTTCATGCTTCATGCTAAATGACACCAAAGAGTCACCTCGGATAAAAGTTTATTCAATATTAAATACAATTCGATTATACAGTAATCCAAAAATGATCAATGTAATCATGATTCATGTACTGATTCTGGTTCACTGGTTACGACAGAGGGATGCACCAGTGGTCCTCCTCATAATCTCATAAACCCATGTCTCCACACATCCCCTCATGGTCTTTCTCCTTATGCTGTCCCTCCAGGTCCGTAGCGAGGGGGTGACAGAGGAGCTCAAGTGCCTGAGTCTGCTCAACGCCCTGGACAAGAACGAGGACATCCCGGAGCAGCTCGCCCAGCTCTTCGGAGAGCCCTGCATCAAGCTGGCCGAGGGCATCAAGGCATACATCTCCAAGGTAAGGTAGGACCGAACCCCTACTGGGTGGAATAGATGGCCGACGGTATAGTCTCACAAACCGGATCATCGACAGGTCAGTAACTTATGAAGGCTCCATCGTGAGGTTCTCTTCTGTAGACTACCTCCGTAACGAAACAGGAACCTTTTCAAAGTAAAGGTGTAACAGCCTATGTGCCACGGCTCTGTGCCGTCTGCCCTCCTTGGATCATTCTGCACTTTGTCTTGAAACTTCAAATGTGGGCCCGGTCAGCCCGTCAAAGCTGTTGTTTTCATCGCCCACAGGTCTAATGTGTATAGCTGATACCGCATGACGTCGTCCCTTTATTGCTTGTAAACCGCTTGCCTCGAACTTGTCTGTTGAGGGGTCAAATCACGGCTTTTCATTGGTCGATTAGTTGAAAAGCCCGGTAGTCTGCGCTGGGGATGAGTGGCGGTTTAAAGACGATTCTTAGGAGGTCCGTCGATGGATCGAGACGAATGGCGCAGATTTCTTTCAATGCTGTTTATAACTTCTCATTGTTGATGATCGGGGTGCTTCAACTCTGAGGTCAGGGGATTCCTAGTGCCAAATGTCTCGAAGGATGTTAGCATTGTTTAGCACATCACAGTAACACGCAGTTGGAGTAAGTGTGCCAGCAATCTGACACCCTTAGAATTGACCAAACATGGGTTCTTCAGCTCTGAAGAGTTAACCATGCACAGGACTAGTGAAAAAACAAGGTGCATTCTGGGTGTTTGCTTCTTAGGATGCGGGAACAGGACTATGTTGGGTACAATGCATTGTAGACCATTTACACACCAGATGTGTTCAGATTAGGACCAGCTGTAGCCTAGTTTAAAGCTAGCCTACAGACCAGTTCAAGAAAAGGTCGGGACCACATCACTGTTCATATTTAACCTGATTTTAAAGTTCAGCATTAGATAGAGGCGTGAAACACTTAGAACCTCCGTGCTCCTCCTGCCGTTGCAGTCAGACACAATGAGCGTGGAGGGATCAAACTCCGGACGCAAACGCACACTCCTAGACGGTGTTAACAAAAAAGGCCATGCTTACATTTCTTCCAGACAAAAGGGTGAAGCAACAAGCTGAGGAAACGTCCTACGGTCTCATCCAGAGTTTTTACTGAAAGGCTAATCCTCCACTTAGACACTGAGATTTGTTTGATTGTACTCTGCGGTTTGAGTCAAAGCTTTGAGAGTCCTTTCCTTACAAGGAAGGACTGCAAGGTTTTACAGCGAAGTCCGGGAAATCTGTTGGAACGCTTGCATTGTGCCTCTGAGGAGTAGACATTTATTTATTTACTGTTAGTTAATCTTTATTGGATTGACTGTATCTGTGTGCGTCTGTCTGTCTGTCTGTCTGTCTGTCTGTCTGTCTGTCTGTCTGTCTGTCTGTCTGTCTGTCTGTCTGTCTGTCTGTCTGTCTGTCTGTCTGTCTGTCTGTCTGTGTGCGTGTGTGTGCTTATGTGTGTGTGTGTGTGTGTGTGTGTGTGTGTGTGTGTGTGTGTGTGTGTGTGTGTGTGTGTGTGTGTGTGTGTGTGTGTGTGTGTGTCTGTGTTCATGTTTGTGCGTGTGTGTGTGTGTGTGTGTGTGTGTGTGTGTGTGTGTGTTTGTGTGCGCGCCATAAGTGAAACCTAACTTGAAGCCATGCGATCTTCCATTGAAACATTCAGACTTTACCCAGACTTTGCCCGTCCGCCTTCCTGTAGCTCCGCCAACCTGGCGCACCGAGGCGTTTAAAACCAAAACAAACAGATTTATCAACAAACACAACTATCTGGAACCCACTTGACCCGGCGCTGGAATGTGGTTAACCATTGTGTACCTTTACACGGGTACACAAACACACGCACACATTCATAAACATTGAAAAGGTGACCCTACACACTGGGCCAACACAAACATCTCTCTCTCTCTCTCTCTCTCTCTCTCTCTCTCTCTCTCTCTCTCTCTCTCTCTCTCTCTCTCTCCTCTCTCTCTCTCTCTCTCTCTCTCTCTCTCTCTCTCTCTCTCTCTCTCTCTCTCTCTCTCTCTCTCTCTCTCTCTCTCTCTCATTCCTTGAGGGCCTCCCCCCCCCCCCACCCTACCCAGAGGTCAAGGTTAACTGGACGCATTATCACTTAGCGGTGTTTTTAACAGTAGTAATCACACCGTCGTCACACACAACTAGCACCAGCCAGCCAACCATACAGTCGTAGGAAATGGAGGGAGGCCAATCCACCCCGTTTGGCTGAGCAGCAGCCAGTCAATGCAATGCAATGAGTGGGAGGGCTCTCTCTACTTTATTTATTTCTATGGAACCAACAGTGTGAGATTCATGAATAAATATTTAATATGTGTATGTTTGCATCAAATATACGTATTCAGTTTGACATTAACATTAAATGCACAATGTTTGTGCTAAAATAATGATATCAGCCATGTATTAATAAATACTAATTGCCTTACACTTTATTATCCCTTCATTGATTGTGCGTGGACACATGGACACAGACAGACACACACACGCGCACACACACACACACACACACACACACACACACACACACACACACACACACACACACACACACACACACACACACACACACACACACACACACACACACACACACACAGACAGACACAGACAGACAGACAGACAGACAGACAGACAGACAGACAGACAGACAGACAGACGCACACGCAGGCCTGTGCCTACCCAATGTCTGCCCATGGGTTCTAAGCCCATGTTCGTCTCCCCCCCCGTCCTCACCTCACGCCCTCTCACCAGAGAGCAGCTGGGACCAGAGGACCAGCAGATGGAACCTGTTTTCTGCTCTCCCCATGCCGCCGCTCTCTCTCTCTGTCCAGCTCTTCCCTGGCGTTGCGTTTCTCTGTTCTCTCTCTCCGGCCGGCGTCTGGCTCTCCCCAGGGCCCCAGTGGTGTTGCTGGACGCGCTTCACTCAGAACATCCACAGTCTTGCTCAGGGCCTGAGGTTTCGATGGAAGATCACAGAGAGGTGAAACGATGCCGCCGGCTTGCTGACGGACAGACAGACAAAGAGTTCCCCCCCCCCCCCTCCCCTGATTTTTTTCCCGCTCTTTTAACCTTCCCAGGTGTCCTTCTTGTGACATCCCCACTGGGAGTGTTGGCCACCCACCCAGATGTGTGATGGATAGATCAACCCCCCCCCCCCCCCCCCCCCCCCCCCCCCCCCAAGGCAGCTTCCTGTTGGACCGTGCCAACGGTTGGATCTGTCCCATCATGCATCTGGGTGGACACTCTGAACTTGTGATGTCAATTCTTTTTTTTAATCACTTGAAATTACGACGAATCACACCCGCACACCGGTGGGTCAAATTTTCCGTCACAATCGACCAGATTCTAGAACCATGTCTCTACAAATCCCCCATCGCCCCCTGCGACCTTCTGCACAGAACACATGGGAGAGTCATCTACCCGGGAAACAAAACGACCCCTCCCTTCCTCCCTCCCTCCCTCCCTCCCTCCCTGTTCTCCGAGCGCTCTCAGAGTTTGATGATTCAGTAATCTGATGTTCTCTGACCAACGCACAGCGTTGACATCCTTCCCGGCCTGTCTAGCATGTGATGTGGTCCTGGAGCGAACCTCCCCCCCCCCCCCCCCCCCCAGTATAACCCGGGTTTGATTGGATCCAGATTAATTGGAACGACGTGCGGCGGCCACACCTGCCCCGTGGTGGGGGTCTCATTCCTGGCCGCTCGGTTCTGGAGGTGCGGTTGAGCCCAGTGACTCAGCGCCGCGGAGGCCCTGAGGTCTTGCTCAACCGCTCTGGGCTGGGACGGGTTCTGAACCCTCGCTTTAGGGACTTTGCACCGGGGGTTGGAGGGAAGGCAGGGATTCTAAGGTCATCAATGCTGGAGCCCAATCTATCTAGCGTCTGTGCTGAGGGGCGTGCTGGCCCGCATTCTAACATGAAGTCATTCATCAGATACTTCTATCCAGAGGGAGTGTTTTAACACGCTATTAGTCAGGAACTGGGCAGCGAGACTACCCTCCAGTATCCCAGTCCGGAGCCAGGACTAGCCTGGATCCATCCAGTACCCAGCCTAGATCAGGACGAGCCTGCCCCTGATCCACCACCCACCCTTAACCAGTCACCCAGGAGCCGGTGGGTAGGAGTGTGCGGTTCATCCTTTGTTTCACTTTTTGACGCCCTGGAAACTAAACTATTTTAGTCGGCTTGCGCCTCGGCTCGGCTGAAGTTAGAAAAACATAGGGGTGGCCCTGCATATATGCCACACACAGACACACACACACACACACGCACGCACGCACACACGCACACACACACACACACACACACACACACACACACACACACACACACACACACACACACACACACACACACACACACACACACACACACACACACACACACACACACAGCACGCACACATACTTTCCACCTGATACACAAACACAATGGACACAATGAAATAGTCTGGCGTCTAGCGCTCTCCCTCTCCCCCTCTCTCCTTTTCTCTCTCCTTCCTTACATTAATCCCTTCTTCCTCTCTTCCTGTCTCACCATGCCCTCCCCCCCCCCCCCGGTCCTGCCTCTCCCTTCACCTCCCTCACCCCAATTTACCACCCGGATCTCCCACCTCCTCCCCCCTTGTCTCCCACACCTTGCACCAACCGTCTCTATGTACAGCTGTTGAAAGGCGTGGATATCGTGGATATATCCACTTCCTGGACCCTATAACAGGGCAGGATAGTCCAGTGGTTGCGAGGTGGTCCACTCCCAGCTGCAAAGGTTCCGGGTTTGATTCCCAATGTCCACACTCCACCTGGAGTCGTCCTAGAGCAGGATTCCCCTACCTGCTCCTTAAGTCTGGATTAAAGCGTCTGCTCAGTGGATAAATAGCGTATAGTAGTCAGTGTTTTGTGTGTACAGTATCACCCCCTGAGAGAGAGGAGTCAGCTTGTATATTTCACATGCACGCGTCCACTTCCTCACTCTCTCTCTCTCTCCTGTCTGTGTCTCTCGCCCGCAGTCTACAACCCGTCACATAGCCTCTGTGCTCTACTTGGCGACGTACACGCGTCCTCGCAAGTTAGAAAAACATAGAGGTGGCCCCCTTGTTGCAGTGGCCCGGCCCTGCAACAAGAAACGCATGCACGTTTTTTCCCAGCATGCTCGGCTCAAACCCGCTGAGTGTCAGCACATGTATACATTTTTGTTTTTTAACCTGCCCCCTATACGCGTGCATTACGCTCTCCTGAATCCGATACTAATCAGTTTAGGGTCGCTGGGTACCCCATGAAGATGGCGGCCATCTTTAGGGTAACATAAAGCCTGTCTGCTGATTGACCCTTAGGCTCCAAACAGGCCTGCCCAGGGTTTACGGTGCTCTCGCCTATGGAGGCCTCTCTACGTGTTTCATTTGTTATACATTACCCCTCTCCCTCTCTCTGACAGCGCGTGTTTATTATCCTTCTCATTTATGACCAGCTTATTTATGTCCGGAGCGGCGCATTCCATACATACCCCCCCCTAAACCCCATCGCGCAAGACCATCTGGGTTCTTGGCTACATGTGGGTCTGATCGGCACGCGGAGAGCGCTCAAGAACCACTTAAAAGATGCAATACTTTTATTTATTTTTTACTGAGGGCATGTGGGCATTGTAGTACTCTCTATAAAACCCACTTTTTTTTGTTTCGTACCTTCCTCCCGATATCGACGGCGGTTTCGAGTCCTAGACGTCCCTGAAGGAAGGGATCCCACTTCTGGGGTTTCTTCTTAAGGTCTCTTCCAGTCCTCTTGGGGTTTTGAGGGTTTGGAGGTTTTAAAGGGGAGGAGGTGTCTCTCTTGGGGCCAGTGAAGTCCTTTGAAACTCTAGCTGTGATAAAGAGCCTCAGGCTTACACGTAATGTGGCGTTGACTTGCGTCTGGCCTTGGGTAATAGGGATTGGTTTTCTATTATGCAGCCGAGGGAGGCCATCCTAACCCAAACCATGCCATGGGTTGCGTGACGGTCGCATGTGAAGTACGAGGCCGGTGACTCTAGAAGCGGTTGCCATCGAGCGTGTAGAGGCTAAACATGAGAGGACCGCGGTACACCCTGGATCGTGGGTCAAACATGTGTGAATTTTTTCACTTTTTCATCCTTTTGAAATATGAATAATATAAATAAAACACATGGGGTCACGAGCCCGCACAGGGCATGGGCTCAGCCATTCCAGACATAATAAGCATAAAATTTGAACTGCAAAAAAAAACTTGGTGGTGGAGGTTTTTGATTGTGTGACTTCTGAAGGGTCTTAAGGGGGTGTTTGTGTACGTCTTGTGAAGTCGGGAAACTCCATCAAACCCCTTTATATATTTGACCCCTTTCTAACACATTGAACCCGGCGCTTAGCCAACCCAAGTGATAGCTGATCCAGCTGGGTTTATTTTTCCTCAACTTGTCTCAAAGTCTTAAAGCCTAAAACCTGTTTGGTTTTCAGGTTCCTCGAAACCGAAAAAATGTGCTTGTTTGTTAACGGTAGCCATTGGATGCCAGCTTTCAGGTTCAGCTAGCCTTCGGGTAAAGCGAGTTTTCGACTGTGTTTACACTAGATGAACCTGTCTGCTTTGGTTAGCCAGGTGGGCTAGACTGCACTAAAGGGAACAGTTTAGCTAGCAGGCCAGCTGGGTTCAGTTTGGGTTTAATATAAGGCCCTCTCCCTGTCCAGCTACGAAGGTGCCAAAGTTTATGGATATAAGGGAGAAAGGGGATGGCCCCGGGCTGATAAATTACAGCGACTGCGGACTGACTTCACAACGCAATATGTCACGCGCACCCAGATGGCCTCCACTTCGTAAAAAAAAAAGACAACATCTTTTTGTCGGAAAAGCGCTTGGGGCTTTCTCGCTGTCCTCGGATTCCGGTTGTTATTTGTTTGGATGTCGTCAACCGATTTTCACAGGACGCCATCCCGAGTTCTTGGGCGTTTACAACCTTTCAAGAGGAGCGAGGACAAAAAAGGGGAATTAAAAGAGAAAGAAAGAAAGAAAAGGGAGTTGCCAGAAGAGACCAGAAAGGAGAATTCAGCAAATGCAGATGATCCCTCCCCATCGACCAAACATTGAACCATGAATCATGCCGTGCGTGTGTCATAGTTTCCTATTGTTAAAAAAGAGAGTAGGAAAAAGGGAAAAAAAATCCTAGGAAAGCTAGACGAGCCTAGGGAAGGGGGGGAATCCCCTCTTCGGAGAGGTCTGAGTGGGTGGCGTAATCTAAACTTTCTCACATGTTTCACACGCTTATATCATGGGAAGTGTGTCATGTGTAAGTCAATTATTCGGTATGAATATTATGCTGCTCAAATGCGTATGACATGGCATGGTAACATGGGGTTCAATTTGCTTGGGGTTGATGAGTCAGGCTAAGAGTTTGGTTGCCCTAGTTACGCTAAATTTGTTTTGAAGACAACAGATTAAAGTCTTTAAAAAGGATTCTAAATCTAGTGCACGTGAAACGTGCACTAGATTTAGAAGATAAAATCTTGAAGCTGCAAACAGTTTCAGCAAACAGTGAATATGCACACCCAAACACATAGACACACAGACACACGTGCGCCTGAATGGGCCTGTTTACACTGGTAGAAAGCTTTTAACCGTAATATTTACCATCACCGACAGTATTAGCCAGTGCTTCGGCTGTTAAATAGTGATTCATATTTGTTTAAATGGTGGTGTTTGTATCAGTATTTATGTATATAAAGTGCGTGTGCGTGTTTATGTACGCCCTCAAGTGTTTGAAGGTCAAGGAATCTTGCGTAGTTTGTGTGTGTGTTCCTCACACGTCACACACTCCCAGCAACTGACCAAAACAAGCCGACTCCTTTTGCAAAAGGGTTCAATATCTTAACATACCAAACCAAAATCATTGTCTCAACACGCAACCATAACCCCATAAAACTCTGCGTTAATCTCCACCATGAACAGACTTATTTGTTTTTCTTTGAGGTTAAGATTAAGTAGACATATTGTGACATGTGTTATGTTTCTTAAGATTGTCATATATTTGATGGGCTTTTACATCTGAGACGGACAGACGAGTGAAGAGACACAGGGCCGGTCTTGAGGACGAGAGAGGACACAGCATGTGGCATAGAACCACAGAATCAGGGAATAGAACCTGCGTCACCTTAGGCGTATTTGCCACGGCGCTACGCGCGTTTGCAGTGGCGTCGTTGGGCTACATGGAGCCTCTCTGAGTCCCTATCAGCTCGCACATCTAAATGGAATTGTCACTGTTCAGAGTTAAACATGCACAGTCAGGGTTCAACAGGTTTTTCCGTGGTTGGTCGTTTTCTCTGAAAGAGAAACAAAAGGGAAATCACTGTAAACACATCCCGCCCATGGCCTAACTCACAGACGCTGGTGTCTTCACGATGGAAACCATATTGGGCGAAACAAGATTAAAGACAACAGAGAGAGAGAGAGAGAGAGAGAGAGAGAGAGAGAGAGAGAGAGAGAGAGAGATTAGAGAGCAGAGAGAGAGAGAGAGAGAGAGAGAGAGAGAGAGAGAGAGAGAGAGAGAGAGAGAGAGGTTTACGTTTATCTTTGTATTAACATTTCGACATTTGTACCAACTTCTCATTTTCCTTTGTCGCAATTTGAAACTGCTTTGGCGATGTTAGTTTCCATGCAAACAAAGCTGTTTTGAATTAGAAACTTGTTTTTGAGAGAGAGAGAGCGAGATCCAAGCAAAGAGGTTAAAAGAGAGAGGAGCTGGAGCGCTTATCAGTGAAAACTGCACTTTTTTACGTTGTTATTATTCTGCGATCTGAAACATACTGATACGCAGAGCACCAGAAACAGAGAGAGAAAGGCCAGATAAGGGAGGGACGAGGTAAACAGCGAGAGGACAAGGAAGAGGAAGATTAAGCTATAAAACACAAAGTAGAGGAGGAGGACGACTGGAGTTTAATTATTTACTTCCCTCCTTTCTCTCTCTCTTCTTGCCCGTGTTGAAGACAAAGTAAGACACTGTCTGGTACGCAGTGACAGAGACGGGAACAGAGAGAGGGAGACAGCGAGAGAGGGGGGGAGAGAGAGCGTGAGGAAAGAAGAGCGATGTAGAGAGCTACGAAAGCAGCAGGAAGAAGAGGGGGGGAGATGAAGACGAGGGAGGAAGAGTTATGAGGGAGAAGGAGGGCGACCCCTCTCTGATAGCTGGGGGGCCATCCCAGACTAAACAACAACCGACCTCTTCTCAAACAAACTCTTCATCATTCACCAGTCACTTTGAGACAACCGTTGGGTACCCCCCGTCTGGCCTCTCAAACACCCTGGATGAATAGATGAAAGAATAGATGGATGCATGGATGGATGGATGAACAACCAAGCATCATTCAAATGGAGAACAGCATGGGTGGATGATGAGATGGATCTATGTGTAGAGAGAGAGAGAGAGAGAGAGAGAGAGAGAGAGAGAGAGAGAGAGAGAGAGAGAGAGAGAGAGAGAGAGAGAGAGAGAGAGAGAGAGAGAGAGAGAGAGAGAGAGAGGGGGAGAGAGGTTGATGAATTGTTGCTGGATGAATGAAGTGATTTTAACAAGGATGTGGAACTAGTGCAATGGTGAGAAAGTGAAGGGAGGAAGCGAGAGAGAGAGGGGATGGAGGTAGAGAGAGGGGGGAGGGAGTGAGAGTTTCTTACTTTCTAATCAACTCGCTGTGTTGTGTTTCCATTGTGTGAACTGCTCGCATGATTGGACAGGAAACTCCCATAGCAGCCAGGTCAGCTATCTGGGAGCCATCAGTCTGCGCAGCAGGGCATTACCTGCTGTTAGCCCCCCCCTTCATCAACACAATAACGTAGCTCTGCTCCCCTCACACTCACGCCCTCATCAACACAAAAATGTGGCCCCACACCCCTAACGAGCGTTGCTCGTTTACTGAAAAAAAAAAAGAATCACGATTACCTTCGTCATTATTGAAATCACGAAAACATGATGCATTTATTTCGGCATTTCTGTCCCAAAAACGACTTCGTAACAGACCTTTGAAATTTGCCCTGAAAAAAATACACTAAATGTTACACTAAAGAAATACAGAGAAAATGTTCAAATCAAAAATAAGGTATGAATACGTGTCCAACTGTAAAAAATAAACCAAAAAAATCGCTTCAATTCGATATATTAGTTCGGAGCTTGTTTGACCCAGAACTCGAAATCACGATTAAAATTCTATTAATGCACAGCCCTACCCCCAACCCCCACATCCACACCAAAACTTGAATCCATTCCCCTCAAATTAAGCCTCTTCCATCAACACAACAACCTGGCTCTACTCCTCCCACACAAACACCCCCCCTTCCCCCATATCAACACAACAATTGCGCTCCCCTCATGCTGAACCCTTGATAATATATCGACGACGGTTTTTCCGGAGCCAAGTTTCAGACAGTTCTTACAAAATAAGGATGAACGCACCTTTGGGGAATTCTTTGTAAAACACTTTGTCTGATGTAATTGCATTTAGATGTTTTAAGTCTTGGCGTGCTCGCCGCACAGCCCCAAAGGACTGCTGTGGCGTTCATTGGTTCAGTATGAATAACGGTTGTCTGCTTGGACCCCGAGAAAGACATCAGCCGGGCTTCTAGAAGTGTCTCAGGAGGCCCTGCAGTCCAGTTGGAGCACGGAGCAAACAGGATTTAAGAGTGGTTGCGCGGCCTGATCGAATACCACCGAGTTCAGACGTAGTTGTGATTGCTGGACTCGGTCTGCCTATCTGTCGTCGAAAGAAGGTCAAAAATGAATTACACCTAACCACAGGCTGTGCTGTAGATCCAGCCATGACAAGGTATATAGTAGTGTTTTTTTAAACGTCTTGTTTTGGGTCATCACCATCACACCTGGTGGTAAAATAGGGGCACCTTTTTAAGCTGAGGAAGGTACGTGACCTCTGTAAACTCTATGGAGGGGGGGGGGTGTCAGAGACTTCATCTCTCAGCTGAAAGGTTGTGCGTTCAATCGCCAGTGTCGACAGACCTGAATACTTCCTTGACGAAGACGTCACCTGACCCCTACCTGCTCCTTTCGTGACATATCTGAATAACCTCAAGGTATCATATCTTGAACCCAAGCCAACGGATCCAGGCTCCAACACAAAACGTAACCGTCAGGAAGCTAGACAACGAGGCCCGCGATTGGTCCGTCCCTCTCCTCCTCCCTAACCGGTAAAACGTGCGTGTTGCACGCCTGTGGCACAGTGATGACAAACACAACGTCTCTCTTTGTGTCTCGGTCTTGTGTTTTGTGTTGAGCCTGGCAAGGGAGTCGGGTAAAAAACAAAACCGCCATATAACGATCCAGGGCTGAGTGCTGTTTCATAAACGCCGCCAGGCTTGGCGTGAGGCTCAGGAACGCTCTGGGAAAAGGGAAAGGCTGAACTACAAGCAGCCTCGTAGTGTCAGAGAGTCAGCAGGGAGTGGGAGGGGGAACGAGACCAAGAAGTGCTGACTGGTGCAGGTTTTGGACTCGGGCATGGAGTGGATCTGTCCGGCCGGCAGTTCTGTTTGTTATCCCGGAGCGGGACGGCGTAAACGGGACAAGCGTGTCGGTGCGGTGTAGGAGGAACAGCGTTCCATGATGATGCGCTCGTTAGAGGCACAGCGGTGGGTCCGTTCACTCGGGGGATGGATATGGTCAAGGGATCTGTCAACAGCGATTTGAAACTCAAATCCGGAGGGAATTATCCCCCCGCCACCGCAAGCATTCTTGTGTCAGTCATCAGGGGCAGGGCGCTTTGAATCTGAACCAGAACTGGGAATTGATGTTCGAGCCTTGCCTTGTAGCTGATCAGAACAAGAGGGAATGTTCCCTTTTTACCACACGATTTTCCCGTTTCGCAGACACTTAATCCCCCCAAAAAGTTGAATCCAATCTTTTTTTTTCCCCCCCTGGTCTTGTGTGATTGCTTTAAGGGTCTGTTTCTGAATATAAAGCGAAGATAGGTTTGAATTGTTCTTTAATCGCTGAACCGCAATGATGCTGATAGGTTAGGACAGGGTGCAACCAATTAGATCAAGGTCTTATTTGTTATCCGTCACACACGTTAGAATCCTACGACCTGCAGTTAAACACAGCATAAAACAAAAATGGCAACCAAAGTTTAAAAGGACAGCGTGTTGTTTTAA
>OLKM01001612.1:40424-45424 GCA_900291075.1 Melanogrammus aeglefinus
GAATATCTCAAAATACTGACGTAATGTGTTGAACCTATTCTCTTTTGTTTTAATACCATGCCAACTGTAAAAAAAATTAAAACCACTCTGAACCTAATAATGTTACGTCGTTTCAGAGTGAACATGTCACCACCATTACTATTTTATCTCCATGTTGTCTAATTTGAGGGATATTCATTCAAGGTTGTGTACAGAAAAGTGGGTTGTACGTGCGTTTGTGTCAGTGTGTGTTCTTTATGCGGGCATAAGTCTTTTTTGTTTTGAACTATCTGTTAAACGACAGATGCAAAGCGTTAGTTTGTCTGCCGTTCATTACCGTTAAAACGCAGCGACAAACTGTAGATACCCCGCTTTAACTGTGACATGAAACAAGCAGCCATAGACCCCGTTCAAAGAAAATGATAAGTCATTTTTTATTAGTTCATCATCCACAATGAATACTAATTGGCTTGGCCTACACAAAGGACAACAAACAAAAAGTGGGGATGCATTAGCCTTTGCGGTAATTATTATGAAAATGATTTGCTTCAGCCAAGTGTGTGACCCAGGAATGCTATCCCTAGATGCTAGTTGGCAGTTTATAATGTGTCTGTGTTGTGCTTGCGTGGCCCTTGCATCTAAATTGCTCTACTCTGTGTGTAATTACATCCAATGAGACTGATTGTTGCCACCCCCCCCCCCCACCTCCTAAACCTCCGCGACTCACTATGTCTGCGCCTTATATATAGACCCCAGGGCTAATTCCATGTAGCATCGAAGCTAATGGGTACCAGACCACAAGCCACTGACTTCCTCTATCACTTGCCCGCGATCTGACCTTGCCGCCTCAATTATCGCACTTAGCAGTTCCTTCTATGCTAGCTGCAAAACAACAAGTGATTCAGACTGTTTCCAAGCTGTTTAAATTAATTTATAAAGAAACTGTGTTCGTTTTTGAGGTCAGTGCCGCACTTTTTTATTTTCTTTTTTCGTAGTCGACAATCAGTTTCCCAAGAGTTAAGGAAGCCAGTAGCCAGACGTTTGCCGTCCCCTGCAGTAACTTGGGTTTATTTCACATATTGTTAACCGTTAGCAGACTGCCGATTTAAAATCGGTTCAGAAAGTTTGCCTAACATTATTTTGGCGGGTCACCAACAATGGTTTAGCGGTCCCTGAATTGAATTAGGTGGGCTCCTTTGGCTCGTGAAACCAGGGGCATTCCGCGACTGCGGTGGTTTCACCGTTTATTTAGCGCAGAGCAAACAAAGAGCAATGGAAAGAAGACAGATTGTGATTGGGCTGCGAAGACTTTGCGTTTGCCATCGCCTCTAGCACAGAACAATCCAGTTCACTGGGAACATGTGATCCTAGCATCGTCATGGCGACAGCCAAGGTTTGAAACCCAACTGGCTCGCCTGCGCTGCGGAGGCCAACTCTTTGTTGCAGTGATTGGACATTGTTGTTCTTTCTTGCATTTCGCCCTAAAGAAGGAAAGGTTGACAAATGAGGCTGGCTCAGGGAGGGGAACATCTGTTGAGCAGCTGGCAACCTGTCAGAGTGTAAACACATTCTCAGAGGCAACAAACACAACAGGCTGTTGAGTATCAGGAATCCATTCTAAATGTCACTACCAAGCCCTCTTTATAGACCGCTGTGCAAGCACACACACTTGATGACTTATAAGCACATAGACGCATGCTAACATACAGATAACAACACACACACACAGGGGCAGGTAAGTAAGGTCAAACATTCACACAAATGCCCTGAGGACATATTTTACAATTAAACACAATTACATTACAGCCACCGTTTTCTACCAGTGGTCACTGGGAGCTGCCTAGTAAAATAATCGCCTTATTAGTCAGGATTGCTCTCGCCTTATGATATTTAACCACTCACAAACCATTTGCACTCCTTTGCCATCCTGAAATACTGTGGATGTCTCTTTAAATGTGCTTTCTAAAATCTCCCTTCCGTTGCCTCTGCTTCTTGCCTATTGGAGGGTTTAGGGTCAGGGGGCGTGGCATATCTACCTGTGTAATGTGATAAAGCGCAACAGTATACAAATACACTACACTTCCAGTGCCTCCATTCACTTGCCTTATTTTTATCAAAAAAACTACATTTCCCAGCTGGTCCGGGGATTATAACAAACTGCTTTTTTTAAGTTTGGAAACATGGCCGCCACTAAGCCTGCCACTTTCACTGCAATTATTATAGTTTTTTTTTAATGCAATTCCATTTATATTTGCATTTTTTTTATGTGTGAGTGTGAGAAATTAAGTGAGGGGAAGATAGAGAACGTAAGGGAAGATATAAGATACAATGCAGTGAATTTTGTTCCCTGAACATTAAAATTGTATTTGTACTTTCCTGGTGTTTAGAACAAACTGAATTACTCTAAATTCTTGTTACATTTTACTCTTCTCATTGATTTCTTCTAAAAGCCACACTATTCCATTAAACACTGATAACTGAATGTCAATATTAAGATGTACTTCTTTTATTTTCTGTGAAATTTTGTCGTTACCACTTGAGGAATGTACATGTAAAGATGTGTTGATAGATGAAAATGCGTTTTTAAAATATTGTCTTTGATTTCAGATTTTCCTTTGTGCTCAAATAATTAAAAAAAAGTGCCTTTTGTCAGACAAGGACTAAGGTGTCATTATTTTTTCTCAACCTCAAAAACTGATGAGTCACCATTTAGTTTGGCAGGTCCAAGACCACTTGTTTCTTCTTGTTTCTTTGTGTTTCAATTCGTGACAGTTGAGCTTTTATACCTGAGTTTATTAAGATAATCTCCACATATTATTGTATAAATCACCTAGTCACAAGGGAATGATGCCAAAATTGGAGGAGGTTGCTATTTTACACGCAAATATAATCGAAATTACCATTATTAAAAACGTTGTTACGATCAAGTTAACATGTCTGTGCTGGCGGTCCTCACATTTTCCTGCCCCCTGAGACAGACTCACACGCCATTGGCTGACACACTGTTGGTGTGTCAGCCAATGGCTTGTCATGCAATCTGCAATGCCATGATTTGTCACTTTTTGCACATGCAAATCGAATCCCAAAGGTTTAAACCAGATTCCTCCAATAGTGAGTGCTTGCTCACATCCAGTTTCACTTGAAAAGACGACATCATATTTATACTTTCGGTCGGTCCCTGGGAGCCATGTCACCTCGTATTTATCAATGACTCCCAGGAGGCACCATTATAGTAAGTGAAAAACCATGCTCACAAAAGCCCACAATGCTTTGAAACACTGAAGACACACACTGAACTTTGTTAAGGCCGTTATGGGCGACTTAGAAGTGATGTAAATAAAAAAAACACATTGTCCTATTGTTGACGTCACCGAGGAACCCGGAATCCGTACAGGGGTGGCCTTTCGTGATGTCACAAAGGGACACTTTTGGGAATGGCTTGTAAATGGCTCATTAACCCCGCACCTGGTGATAAAATAGGAGTCCTTCAATGGTGTGTGTGTGTGTGTGTGTGTGTGTGTGTGTGTGTGTGTGTGTGTGTGTGTGTGTGTGTGTGTGTGTGTGTGTGTGTGTGTGTGTGTGTGTGTGTGTGTGTGTGTGTGTGTGTGTGTGTGTGTGTACGTCTGGGGACTCTGGCTACACAATCAGGACCCCGTGCAGGATTGAACGGAAGAAGAAGAAAAGCAAGATGGATGGTTTCTGCGCTGGTCTCTGACAGCCAGTCTCGGAGCGAGGGCCTTGACGATATGTTTTCACAGGCCTCCGTCCAGCGAGGCAACCAGACTGTATTTCAGCCCCCTGGGGGAGTGTGGGGGGGGGGGGTTCTGAGCTAGGAGTGCCGTTGAATAAAACCTCCACACAACCTCAGAAAATAGAACCGTCAAAGGTGACAGGAGCCTGACTAGTTCCCACCAAGCTGCTACGGCTTCAACTCAGGGTTTAAAATAACTGAATCAATCATTAGCTTGTTAAAACATGGCAAGTGTTTTCCCATAGCAAAATAACAATTCAAATAATGTGAGTTGGTGTCCCTTTGGTCAAAATATACATATTTACAAAATATGTGTATTTTCTATGTGCTTCTGCTACAACGTGTAGTATTTTGCTACATGTTGTAGTATTTTGCTACATGTTGTAGCATTTTGCTACATGTTGTAGCATTTTGCTACATGTTGTAGCATTTTGCTACATGTTGTTGGGTCTCAGGTGTGAATAGAGCTTGAGGTCACTTGAAAGGGCTACTGCGTGTGTGGTTAGCGCCCTACCCGGCTGTGCCACTGAGCCAGCTCTCAGATCTCCCCGTCTGAGGTAAGGTGGGTGGGTTTATGCGGGGTCTGACTGGCAGGTGGATTCTGTTGCGGTGGGAGACCTCTGGATAGGGTTTCCCCCGGTCCAGGTAACGTAACCCGGGGCGACCACAGGCGTGCGTTCCCGTGAGATCTGCTTGTCACATTAACGAGCCGTAGTATTCTAATTGTGGGCTTCGTGTTAACACAGCGATAACAACTCAGACGTAAGTAGGAGTCGGATGGATAATGAGGGAAAATAGACAAATGATTCTCTTCCCTTGGTTTCATCCGTTTTTATAATTTATCTTTAAAATAAACGATAAATTACCCACACGTATAAAAGCAGCCTGAAAGATGAGGCCCACACCACTTCAGAACTCCCCCAGTGACTTTATGAGGACTCAATGGAGATTGGAATTGGAGATGTTGTACATCAAATATATCAAGTATATCAAATAAACCTGGGCTGGGAACAGCAGGTTGCCAGGCAGCCACAGAGTAGCACCTGCTGCCACTACGCTCGACTGGAACCCAGTTCTTGATACCCTGGTCTAGGAGTGAGTCTGGCCAGCGCTAGCATAGACCTTTCTACAGTTCTCGGGGTAATCGCGAAGGTTAAAGGGTTAAAAAGTGCAGCTCATCCGATAATGATTCATAATGTGGGCGTGGGAGTCTTCATATGAGGTCAACCCTCCACATCGACATCATCTCAGGACGTGACCCATTTTTGTC
>OLKM01001612.1:50424-55424 GCA_900291075.1 Melanogrammus aeglefinus
ACCCTCCCTGGAGACCCACTCCGTCCCCTGCAGCTGCAGCGGCCCTCCCAAGGCACGTGACCCCTAGGTTGAGGACCACTGGGACATCACGCTGGCCAGATCGGAGGAGGATGATCGATAGACCGACCTCAATGAAACCTTCGGCATGTGGCTGATCGCTCCACCGCCTGAGAGCCATAACTGCGGTTTGACAGCAGGGTCATCTCTCATGGGAAGGCGAGGTCAACAATAAGATGTATCCCAGCCGTGTAAGACAAGGCGCATGAGCGTCAGTTGGCCACGTTAGACTTGACGTGAAATACGGCGCGAATCGCAAATTTAAAGCGTCGTAGAAAAGGGAGTAAAATATACGAGGAGGAAATAGTGTAGGCCTACATATTTTATTTGATTATACTCAACATCATCCAGAGACAGGCATGAGTCAATTCTGAGACCATATTTCAAGCATCCTAGGCCGACGCACTCAAAGAATCCACGCTCACCTCAACAGGTCTAAAGAGGGGTGTGGATTAAACGCGCTAAACTACGATCGTAGAGCATAGGGCACGCCACGAAGTGCTGCCATCAGACAGGATCACAAGATTAGGCCTACTTATTTTTGGGTGAGAGATCTAAAACCACATGGGACCCCCCCCCCCCCCCCATTTACCTAATCAGCATGCAGCATGCACACAAGCACACATACACACACAAAAAAATGTATAACACACACCAGACGTAAGCTACCCGTTTCACCATTCGGAATGACAGAGAGATTTCCATTTGTGACTTTACGATTTAGGGTAGAAGAACCAGAGATCCGCCCCCCTTTAGGAGAAAAACATTCCCTGATTCACAACCCAGACCAGAGTTCTAATCCATTAGACCAGACAGATTTTTTTTTTTACACATTTAATATAAATGGGTAATAATATACCTATCATTACGTAATAAGCTTTAGAGATGTACAGTTGATCTTTTGTTTTAACATTTAAAATGTCAACCAATATAACACAAGGCAGAGCTGGGTGGGGTGTTTTTGGATTTAATCCATTATGTAGATTCTAATAATAGAAGTACGACCTCTGCTACAAGTACTATAATCCTATCATACAGCCTATTAAACATGCTGTGTGATTATCCTATTAGCCTAGCGCTTAGCCCTGTGAGGTCATTGATGGCGATGCGTGATGTCACTGATGTTGTCACCAAGACTGGTGGTGGTTGTTATTCTGGAAACGTTTACTATAGTAGTTGATTAAAGGAATAGTTTAAGACGCAAACATCAAAACAAACACAAATCAGGTGCGTGTGTGTGGCACGGAGATTTAGCCGTGTTTCGAGGGATCGGGAGGAGGTGGAGGTTCACGGAGGAGGTGTCGGGTGCAGCCCTGGGAACTCCCAGCCCGTGACCCTGGGTGAAAGGTGGGGTGGGGGGCGGGGGGGGGGGTCGACGAAGAGGTGGCGGCGGTATCGATTTCTGCTCTTTGAGAATCACACATTTGTCATTCAATATTTGTCTTCCTGGGTTAATCTCGTGGTGTGTGTGTGTGTGTGTGTGTGTGTGTGTGTGTGTGTGTGTGTGTGTGTGTGTGTGTGTGTGTGTGTGTGTGTGTGTGTGTGTGTGTGTGTGCAGACTCTCAAACCAACACCAGCCGAACACCCTCTTCTATGCACACACCTGTCCTGTTCCCAACTGATATGGAGAAAGCCCCCCCCCACATACACACACACACACACACACACACACACACACACACACACACACACCACACACACACACACACACACACACACACACACACACACACACACACGTGTAATGATCAGCTCAAATTGTGTCATGCACATTCGGTTCTTTCCAATATTTTTCCCACACACACAAAAACGCACAAACACAAAAAATTATAGCGCCCATATTTTGTGAAGATTAATTTCAGGAAACAAAATGTGAGTTTTGCCCAATTTTGATCGTGACACTTTCGATGACACAGGCTGGCCTCCTGTATGGGGAAGGCAGCAGTGAGCGCACGGAGGCTTCACACACACGCACGCACACACAGGAATGTAAAGAAGGGATCAGGTTGGGGGATAAGGTGACAGCGGTGTGTGTGTGTGTGCGTGTGCGTGTGTGTGTGTGTGTGTGTGTGTGTGTGTGTGTGTGTGTGTGTGTGTGTGTGTGTGTTCCCATAGAGGATGACAGCCCTGGGAACACTGAGTGAGAGAGACTGAGAGATACTTACATAGGGGGGAGACCTAAAGACAGAGGGAGAGAGACTTACAGACACAGAGAGTGGGGGAGAGACTTACAGACAGCGGGGAGGATTGGGAAGAGAAACATAGAGATATTTCAAAGGGACAAGGGCTCGAGCATCGTGCATAACATCACAATGGCCGCCAGCATTTCAGAAGCATATGCAGGTTATTGGTAGTAATAGTGTTTTCATCCTTAGTTTATCTTTCATTATGAGGAGACATTGTGTTTGAAACTGCCGCAGCGTTCCTCGAAAATGGCAAAACAAGGTTTAGATTTGCACAGGTCGAAGAATAAATATGGTTTTAGTTATGATCATACATCTACAACTCTCGAGCTAGGTCGTTAATTTAGACTACAAAACACTTACTAAACCACAAAGTGCATTTTTTAAATAGCACCCTAAGGGCCAAACTAGGTTTTTACGAATAGGCTGTGTGTGTGTGTGTGTGTGTGTGTGTGTGTGTGTGTGTGTGTGTGTGTGTGTGTGTGTGTGTGTGTGTGTGTGTGTGTGTGTGTGTGTGTGTGTGTGTGTGTAACTTGACCTCCATGTGAATCATCAGCCACAGGAACTGAGATCACCTGAGTCATTACAGACAATCTGGTCGCATTCCTCAGTTACAAACTCTCACTGTCGCATACACACACACACAAAATAACACACATACACAAACATCACACACTCCCACATATACTAAAACACAAACATACAGGTGAAAACATTTATCACCTGCACTCTACTCAAATCACGAACATCTTGGATTTGCAAAGGTATACACACACACAGGTGAACTTGCATAAGCACACACATACACTTTTGGAATGCCACACCAAGTCTGTAAGCGTGTATGTTTCAGTACAATTTCTCGCAGGTATTGCAGTCATTCAACATTTAGACTTATGATTAGATCCTTGCTTTAATGCAAAGCACTGGTACATTTTATAAATGTGTTTGGTTGCTTTAGATTTATAAACTGGTGTAAAGTACCCACTCACGGCCACAGGGGGCACTAGGCGTGACTACAAATACAAGCCGACCAATTTCGACCACTAAGCATTTCGAAATCCTCTTTATCAAGTCACTCAGCTTTAGGGAAAGCAAGGCTAATGGCCAACACAGTGAAGTGTTCTGTGAGCGCAAACACATGTAACAAATATTAAGCCGATAAAATTTGTATAGGTTGTAAAATCAACAATAAATGAAACCTTATGAAGCACACAAATGAGGCCTAATTTGAAAGCCATTATTGTGGAGAAAGAGTTACGTTTGCATGCCCACAGCTCAGTCGATAAAGCTCTTAATTGTATCAAGCTATGTTTTATGTTTAAATGCCAGCCTAGCCAACAATTTGGCCAATATTCTATAGCTAGCAGTTTAAATGTACATACACACGTTTGGACTGCTAGCACAGTCAAACACCACAGTTGGACTATAATATTTTAATCTACTCCATCCTCGTCATTTTCATGTGGAGTAAATCAAGTTTGATAAGAGGACGGTGCAAGGCAATCTGACGTAACTGCATGGCTCCATATGTTACCAACTTTTATGTAAAAATGCCTTGCAAACGCATTAAGTGAATATAAGATCCTTTCAATTGAATAAGTTGTTCCATGTTTTATGGAACAACTTATCGCACTACACAAGGTTTTGATAAACCTGGTCTTAGCAGCATCTGTGTATCATCAAGTCCCTTTCGCTTGGATTCGGAGTCACGGACAACGAAAAACCGTCACCAAATTTGAGTTGGTAAGACTGTGATGTGAAATAAAACTCAAGTCATCATTTGATGCTTTGTTGAATATGCTTAATGTGACAAGGAACACGAGACAATACAGTGAAAGAAATACAAATTTTAACAGCAGCAGCAATAGGTCTGCCGTTAATCAAGTCAGCTGTAAGTCCCATGAGTTAAAGTTATTTATTCATCACTTGCAGGGTACTTGTGAATCACAATTCATTTCACGACTGGAGTCCATAAAAAGTCCTCTTTCTCCATCTTCATAATGGTCAAAACTTCTTCAATACGTTTAAACGTTCATCCCAACATGAGGGAGTATTTCAAATATCCTGGAAAGAGGAAAAAACACAAAATATGAGTCTTCCCGGCGAAGACAATCGCTGAAATCTGGCAGTGTTCGTCACGCCCACTCACCTCCCTCTCAACGGGCCAGGACCCCATCTTCACAGAGACCCCCCGATCCCAAACGACACACACCCAGACACAGAGACGCATACCACAGCGGCATTCAGTGGAATAATTTAGTGGAACATACACAGAACAATTTCTTTACATTTAGATAATTTAAGCGTGGCGAATCGCTCTGTTAGCCCTTCAAAGCCACGCAGGAAAATATTAAACTTAGTCTCGGTTACTTCACCCAAGTGTGTGTGTGTGTGTGTGTGTGTGTGTGTGTGTGTGTGTGTGTGTGTGTGTGTGTGTGTGTGTGTGGTGTGTGTGTGTGTCATATTGCAGAGCTCAGGGAAGAGACATTCTTTGTTTCCTGCATAGTTCCCAGGCTGTCAAATAGTCTTTACCGTGTGTGTGTGTGTGTGTGTGTGTGTGTGTGTGTGTGTGTGTGTGTGTGTGTGTGTGTGTGTGTGTGTGTGTGTGTGTGTGTGTGTGTGTGTGTGTGTGTGTGTGTGTGTGTGTGTGTGTGTGTGTGTGTAGGTTTGCACAAAGGTTAGTTTAGGAGTGTAAGTGTGTGTGTTGTGGGATCCTCTTGTCTCTTGAGCCTGAGAACCAGAGATGGAGTGAAGTCCGGG
>OLKM01001612.1:57924-90424 GCA_900291075.1 Melanogrammus aeglefinus
GCATTTTTTTGTGCAGACAGGGATATTGTTCTCTCATATGGTTTTATATGCTGTTTTGTATAGATTTATACAATAAACATTAAGTGATGATATGGGCTATGTTTGTCCATGTATCTACAGTAAATTAAGAAATGGGAAAGTAAAGTAATATGTAGTGAAGGTACTTTTCAAATGCAGTAATCTCATTACAATTGACAGAAGTAACTAGTAATAAGTAACTAATTACTTCTTTTTTTTGAGTAACTACCCCAACACGTATGTTGCATTTCTGGGATTTGCGTCTCCATGCATGTGCCCGCGTCTGCACGCGTGTGTACGTGCGTGTGCGTGTGCGTGCGCGCCCACCCGTTGTGCGTGACCAGACACTGCCTGAGGCCCAGCTTGCGGAAGATGTCCACGGTGATGTCCATGGGCGTGTGGTCGGCCACGGTGAAGGGGCTCAGGTCCAGAAGGGAGCGCAGACGCACCGGGGGCGGGGCCTCCGCCGCCTGCGCCGGGGGGTGCTCCGTGAAGAGCACCTGGGAGGAGGAGACCACGCCCTCCTGCCGCTGACGGGCGTTGTCTGGGGGGAGGGGGGGGGGGGGAGAGAGTGAGAAAGAGAGGAGAAAAGATTAAGGGATGAAGAGCAAGAGAGAGAGAGAGAGAGAGAGACAGACAGCAAGAGAGAGACAGAATAGAGAGGTAGAGAGACAGTTAAGCGGTGAGTGAAGCCGTTGAGTGGACTTCATGACGCCGACTAACAATAACACAAGCTCCTCCTACCGATGGAGATGAGGAGGTCTCTGCGCAGGACGAAGCCCACCAGCCGCTGGGACTCCTGGGAGACCACCACGGGAAACCCACTGTAGCGGGTGCTGGCCACCAGAGCCTACACACACACACACACACACACACACACACACACACACACACAGGACACACACACTACGCGTGCTGGCACACACACAACACTCACACACACACACACACACACACACACACACACAAGTCATGTACAGTGAGTGAGTGAGTGAGTGAGTGAGTGAGTGAGTGAGTGAGTGAGTGAGTGTGTGTGTCCTACCTCGGTCTCCTCCACGGTCATGCCCTCCTGGGTGAGCACGGCCAGGGCGGGGTCGGCCCTCCGGGGCCGCATCACGTCCACCGCCAGGCTCTTGTGCTCAAACTCCTCCTTGGGCTCCAGGAAGGGGTACCCGTTGAGCCGGATGTGGGCCTGCACAGAGACACCGCCCTGGGGTCAGACGCTGCCACCGACACCCCCCCCCCACATCCCGACCAGCTCCCATCCAGGAACAACTTATGATTCTTAAACCATCTTTCTTAAGATAAGACACTTATAAAAAAAATTAGATATTTTCTCCATCCTTCCAGCTTTCTCACCATGCACTTCTCGTTTTTCTTTTTGTTGCCATCTTTCTGTCCCACTTGAGAACTCGGCTCCCCTCCTCTCCTCTCTCCCCTTCCCTTGTCCTCCACCCTCCTCTCCTCCCTCCTCTTCTATTTTTAATTACTGTCCTGTAATTCTTGTGCCGGGACACCCACATCTCTCTTCTGGATGTAATCCATCATTGACCCTGATCTTAACTGCGACCCCAGTGGAGACCACCCCACAGACCCCCCCCCCCCCCCCCTTACCTCGTAGATGCCCTCGCGCCCGAAGGCGTCCGCCACCCACTTGCTGGTCATGGTGGCGGCCATGAGGGGGACGATGTACTCTAGACCCCCGGTCAGCTCGAACATGATGACCACCAGGGACACCGTCATACGGGTCACACCGCCTGCAGGGAGAGACACACACGCGTTATGGATTAGCATGCCATCAAACCCAAATTTCACCTCTAGGTCTTCTTGTGCAAGAAGAGATATTCAACCACTCATAGCATTCTGCATTCAGCAGTTTAAATATATTTGTATGTGTATTTGTACGCTTCCTCTTGTGGTTAGGCAGCAGTATGTGGTCTCCACCACATACTGCTGCCTAACCAGAAGAGGAAGCGTCCCTTATTAGATCCCGTGTTTGTCGTGGTTCTTGGCACGGCCGCTCTATCTGGCCTCCTCTCTTGACACCGATCTTCTGTGTTCCCTGTGGACAACTCCCCAGGGAACAACCCACAACCAACCCACAACTCCTTCAACAGCAGTATCGCTTACTGCCAGTCTACTGAGCACTGGAACAGAACCAAGTCAGAGGCTGCATGCTCCTTAATGACCTGTCTCTGTGTTCACTGTCTAACCCCTACCTGCTCCTTAATGACCTGTCTCTGTGTTCACTGTCTAACCCCTACCTGCTCCTTAATGACCTGTCTCTGTATTCCACTGTCTAACCCCTACCTGTTCTTAATGACCCGTCTCTGTGTTCACTGTCTAACCCCTACCTGCTCCTTAATGACCTGTCTCTGTATTCACTGTCTAACCCCTACCTGTTCTTAATGACCCGTCTCTGTGTTCACTGTCTAACCCCTACCTGCTCCTTAATGACCTGTCTCTGTATTCACTGTCTAACCCCTACCTGCTCCTGAATGACCTGTCTCTGTATTCACTGTCTAACCCCTACCTGCTCCTTAATGACCCGTCTGTGTCCACTGTCTAACCCCTACCTGCTCCTTAATGACCCGTCTCCGTATCCACTGTCTAACCCCTACCTGCTCCTTAATGACCCATCTCCGTATCCACTGTCTAACCCCTACCTGCTCCTTCATGACCTGTCTCTGTGTTCACTGTCTAACCCCTACCTGCTCCTTAATGACCTGTCTCTGTATTCCACTGTCTAACCCCTACCTGCTCCTTAATTAAATTAACCTGACTTTATGTCCCTTAGGCTAGTGTGGGCTAAATAACTAAATTGCCAGGCCCCATGACGGTCTTAGCAAACAAAAGCTAGCCTTCTTGGTTTAAAAACGAGGAGACATGCGTCGGTAAAACGGCAAACAGAAGTTATAATTTTCACTCAACAAGCCCAGTCTCTTCCCCGGGCGACGTCCAAACGTTTCAGTCATTAACCGACACTCCCTTTTGAAGCCGTTTCTGTAAAAAACGAACAAAGAAGACCAGAAAGGAGAAGTAAATGTAGCCAGCGTGCTATCTCTGGACTAGCAGGACAATCTTCTTGTTTTTATGTTGTAAATAGTTTATCAGCATTCCCTTCCGTGGAAAATAAAAAATAATAAAAAAATTAAATGTTTGAAATTGACAGAGTCCGGCCCGGTTATCATTGTCCCCTTCCGTGGACCAGATGCATGATGTGATTGCGGAGCTCTCAGGCCGATGGCGTGTAATTCAATAAGCCGCCGATCAGATCTGCACCGGGTGACTGTCCCGCTAGGCCGGGCCAAGGCCTGGTATGCTTTACCCTCGCGCTGTTTTGTCCACAGACCGCAAGATACTTAATAAAAGCCTAACCCTCCCTGACATGGAATATGTGTGAGGTGGCGCTCGGGAGCGGCGACCGGATGTTCTGCTCTCACGGGAGTCAACGCTAAACGAATCAAAGCCCACACAGCCCGAGTTATACGCGTCTCCCTCTTGAGCGAGGGTCAGTCTGGGGTCTGCGATGTTGCTCACGTCGGGATCGACATCGCCCGTGGGCGGGAAGACAAAGACGGAGGGGGCGGGGGTGGAGGGGGTGTCTCTCCCTCACCGAGGCAGGCGGCGGCGCCCACCATGGCGTAGAGGCCTGGCGTGATGCAGTCGGCGCCGGGCGTGCACCAGCCCTGGAAGATGACCCAGTCGTGGTTGTAGTAGGCCAGCTGCTCCATGCCCACGCCAAGCAGCCGCCCGGCGATGGCCCCCACCGCCATGCTGGGGATGAACAGACCTGAGGGCACCTGGAGGGAGGCAGGGGGGGGGGGCACGGCACGCGTTAGGGTGGGGTGGGGTGGTGGAGGGAATCGAGAGGGAGGTGGAGACACAGAGAGAGAGACACATACACAGACATAGAGACAGACAGGAGGGGGGAGGGAGAGAGAGAGAGAGAGAGAGAGAGAGAGAGAGAGAGAGAGAGAGAGAGAGAGAGAGAGAGAGAGAGAGAGAGAGAGAGAGAGAGAGAGAGAGAGAGAGAGAGAGAAAGACACATACACAGACAGACAGAGAGACATAGAGACATAGAGACAGGAGGAGGGAGGGAGAGAGAGAAGAGGAGGGAGGGAGAGAGAGAGAGAGGAGGGAGGGGGAGAGAGAGGAGGAGGCCGAGGGAGAGAGAGGAGGAGGCCGAGGGAGAGAGAGGAGGAGGGAGGGGGAAAGAGAGGAGGGAGGGGGAGAGACAGGAGGAGGGAGGGAGGGGGAGAGAGGAGGAGGCCGAGGGAGAGTGAGAGAGGAGAAAGGGGGAAAGAGTGGAAGAGAGAGAGAGAGAACTAGCGGGGAGCAGAGGAGGTGGAGAAGGGAGTAGGAATAAGACAGGCCGATGGCAACAGAGAGGGGATGAAGGATGAAAGGAGTTAGTGAGAGATGGGGAGGAAGAGAGTTCGGGTGAGAGAGGAAGAAAAAAGAGGAAGAATGCGAGACAGAAACCAGACGAGAGTGGGAGGTAAAGGGATCAAAGAAAGGAACGATGGAGATAGAGTGAGGCCGAGAGAGAGACGGGGAGTTTGTTTATTTGTACTCATTTTTTAATTGTAGTCATTCATTATTGATGTTGTGCATTAACCATTTCATTATTGTTGTAGTTAGAGTAATTGTTACTTAAATATGATTCCATAAACTCTGTGAACCGATGTTGTGGCTCTTAAGACTGGCAAGGAGAGACCATGATACAGACAGAGACGATGGAGAGAGGGGGGGGGGGAAAAGAGAGAGAGAGGAGAGAGAGAGAGAGAGAGAGAGAGAGAGAGGGAGGAACAGAGAGAGAGAGAGAGAGAGAGAGAGAGAGAGAGAGAGAGAGAGAGAGAGAGAGAGAGAGAGAGAGAGAGAGAGAGAGAGAGAGAGAGAGAGAGAGAACAGAGAGACAGAGAGAGAGACAGAACAGAGAGAGAGACAGAACAGAGAGAGAGAGAGTGAGCGACAGAGACAGAGACAGAGAGCGAGAGAGACAGAGAGAGAGAGAGAGACAGAGAGAGAGAGAGAGCGAGAGAGACAGAGACAGAGACAGAGAGCGAGAAAACGCAGACAGCGAGAGAGGCGGTGGTGAATCATGAAATGAATGGCTTTAATCAAAGCAGATACATCCAAGGAAACACAATAAACAGCTGTTTCGGTTGTACACAGACCATTTCACAGTTATGTTCAAAGACAGAAGAATGATTCATGGTATATATTCAAAACATTTCAAAGCTTTGCCCAAAGTGTAGTGAGAAGTGAGGAGAACAAAGTTGCCATGCATAAAATGACTAACACCTGCACATAAAAAAAAAAAACTTCTCCTCTCCTATATGTATATTTTATGGGCCTGAGTCCGATAATAAAGCTTAAATTCAATAAAATTGAATTTACAGGACAGTCTTGTAGTACCAGGTTGTAGTCTGTATCCCCGACTAGAGAAAGATGGCATGGCTGACATGCTAGCTCAAGGACTGCAACTGGATTCACTTGAAGGGTCTTTGGTCTTCGACTAAGTACTTCGAAACACACACACCCAGTATTGACATGGTACAGACACCTGGAGAGCTCTGAGCTCAACATGTTTGGAGACAGATGTTCTGTGTGTGTGCGTGCGCGTGAGAGTGTGTGTTCATGCATGTGTCTGTGTGTGTTCCTGTGTGTGTTTGTGCCAACCTTCATGCATGTGTCTGTGTGCAACCTGATCTCACAGTGTGTGTTTGTGCCAACCTTCATGCATGTGTCTGTGTGTGTTCCTGTGTGTGTTTGTGCCAACCTTCATGCATGTGTGTCTGTGTGTGTTCCTGTGTGTGTTGGTGCCAACCTTCATGCCGAAGGTGACTACGGTGATGCCCATCTTGAAGAGCAGGGCGAGGGAGAGCTGCCAGAGGGCGGTGTAGAGACCCGAGTCCGCCGGGCGGTCCGCCAGACCGTTGCCCGCACTGGTCCCCGAGGTGGTGTTGGAGTCCTGGGGGGGACGGGGGGACGGAGAGAGAACCAACGTGCACATAAACACACAGCCTACCACAGCCAAGTGCACCCCACACTGCCCGAGATCAGATAGCAGGTCTGATCGATCCTGGAGGTAATCATATTATTTTAGTCAGTGTTGAAATCCTGATTATTCAAACGATTATGTTTTAGTTTGAAAACATGACGCATTTATTCAGCATTTCTCTCTCAAATGACACTTTGTAACTGAAAACTTGGAAACTTCCCTTTTAAAAAACACACAAAACGAAAATGTTCAAATTGAAAATAATGTATGTGAAATATGCATCCAGTTGTTCTGGAAACATTTCATGAATAAATTAATTATACTTAAAAAAAACAAAGGCAATGGGGACAGGACAGGGGGGGCGTGTGGGTACCTGCTTGTATCTACAGAGCTGGGAGGAGTCCAGCAGGGAGCAGTCGTTGAAGAGCTCCTTGATGAGCTCCGCTCCACTCATGCGGGTGTAGCTGTTGGGGAAGGAGACCAGCGCCGTCACCCCGGCCACCACCAGCACCTCCACGATGGGGTAGTGGCCCAGGCGGGTGGTCTTACCTGGAGACGGGGAGAGGGATGGGACAGAGAGAGAGAGGGATGGGACAGAGAGAGAGAGAGATGGGACAGAGAGAGAGAGAGATGGGACAGAGAGAGAGAGAGATGGGACAGAGAGAGAGAGAGATGGGACAGAGAGAGATGGGACAGAGAGAGAGAGAGAGATGGGACAGAGAGAGAGAGAGAGATGGGACAGAGAGAGATGGGACAGAGAGAGATGGGACAGAGAGAGAGAGAGAGCGAGAGAGAGCGAGAGAGAGAGAGAGAGAGACAGACAGAGAGACAGAGAGACAGACAGACAGACATCAACAGAGTGATCCAACGCCATCTGGTTACCTATCCATACAATAAACACCCACCACCCCCTCGCCCACAGTCCCCCCCCCCACTCACGTCTCCGGCACCAGGCGATGTTGGCCCTGATGAACAGCGCCCCCCAGAGGCCCCCGAAGATGCCCAGCAGGATGAAGGGCCCCAGCTCCAGCAGGTGCCAGGGCGCGTGGAACTCCACGTAGAACAGCACCAGGCGGCTGTTCCCGAAGGGGTTGATGGAGCGCAGCGTGAAGGCCGCCACCAGCGCCGCGAAGAACGAGCGCCACAGCGTCTTCAGCGGGAAGTAGTAGCTCACCTGGGGGGGGGGGGGGGGGGGGGGAGGAGTGGGCACAGGTTTTGGGGTGGGTGGGTGGTGGGGGGGGGGGTGATGAGGTGGGAGGGACGGGGGGGGTTCGGTATTTGACGAGGTGGTGGACGCAGGCTCTCACCTCCTCCAGGCTGAAGAGGACTCCTCCTATTGGTGCGCCGAAGGCCACGGACACGCCCACCGCCGCCGCCGCAGACAGCACCTAGGACGGAGGGGGCGGGCACTTCAGCTGGCGTCAGCAGAGGTACGACTACACAGAGGACATTATCTCCGGGGGGGGAAACCCTTCCACTCCTGATCCCTATGAAGGGGCCTCGCTCGGTGGTGTAAAACAGACGCGTCATTAAAACTAAAATGGCACCTGGGCTCTCGTTAAGAGCTAATCCACGTGTTGGCGGACCCCAGCCCTCCCCCTGCTGCTGACGGGCTCTGGGTTAGAGGTGGCCTCCGTGGTTCCCGGCCCCCGGGCCCCCGCCGCGTCAGACCCTCGTGTCCCGTCTGGTTCAGTGTGTCGCGGTGAAGGAGACTGGACACCCAGGATGGCCCCCAGCTTGCTCACCGCCCAGCCCCACTCTTTTCTAATGTTCCTTAATGACTTTTTTTTTGAAAAGACTGCTTGTCATAATATTAGGTTTGTTGATTATGGCCCCCCGTTGAGCCCCCAATCCTCCCTGGAGGGAAGAGGGGATCATCCCCGCTCTGCATTCCTTCCTAGAATCGGACTTTCTTCTTCCTCCTTATTAAGGGGCTTTTTTTATATCTCCCTCTGGGGGCTAGGGTTAGGGGGTGTCATAAACAAACGGCCTGCAAAGCCCTTTGAGACTGGGACGGTGATTAAGGGCTATCCAAATAAATTAACTCGACTTGCCTTACTCATGCAAATATATGGTCCTACGAACGATAAAACTAAAAACCGACCGGACCGCTGCTAACCCAAACAGCCCGAAGGAAATCTGCCAAGACCAACACCGACCAGAAAAACTAGGAACCAAACAGAACTGAACCGACAACAGGCCCCGCCTCGACCCCGGCCTCCATCCAATGGGACGGTAAGACAACAATAGGCCCCGCCTCCACCCCGGCCTCCATCCAATGGGACAGTAAGACAACAATAGGCCCCGCCTCTACCCCGGCCTCCGTCCAATGGGACAGTAAGACAACAATAGGCCCGGCCTCCGTCCAATGGGACGGTAAGACAACAGGCCCCGCCTCCACCCCAGCCTCCGTCCAATGGGACAGTAGGACAACAATAGGCCCCGCCTCCACCCCGGCCTCCATCCAATGGGACGGTAAGACAACAATAGGCCCCGCCTCCACCCCGGCCTCCATCCAATGGGACGGTAAGACAACAATAGGCCCCGCCTCTACCCCGGCCTCCGTCCAATGGGACAGTAAGACAACAATAGGCCCGGCCTCCGTCCAATGGGACGGTAAGACAACAGGCCCCGCCTCCACCCCAGCCTCCGTCCAATGGGACAGTAGGACAACAATAGGCCCCGCCTCCACCCCGGCCTCCGTCCAATGGGACAGTAAGACAACAACAGGCCCCGCCTCCACCCCGGCCTCTGTCCAATGGGACGATAAGACAACAATAGGCTGCGCCTCCACCCCGGCCTCCGTCCAATGGGACAGTAAGCTGACAACATGCCCCGCCTCCATCCCGGTGAGCCAACAGAGGCCCCGCCTCCATCCCCCCCTTGAGCCAGCGGCCCCGCCCACCTCTCTCCTCTTGGCCTCGTTCTTGCGGTACTTGGTGAACAGGTGGCAGAGGATGTTGGCGCAGCAGCAGGCCACGTGCACCAGGGGCCCCTCCTTGCCCAGGCTGAGGCCCGAGGAGACGGCCAGCACCAGAGTGATGGTCTTCACGATCAGGGTCCACTTGCCCAGGTAGCCGCGGATGATGAACCCGCTGAGGATGGTCTTGATCTGGGGGGGGGGGGGAGAAAACAAGACCGGATGAGGTGGAATCAGCCGTCCACCTGGCCTGTTCTGATAGGACGATCGTGAACATCAACGTGGAAAGAATGGAACTGCATCCTAATATGCCTGTGTGTGTGTGTGTAGGTGTGTGCGTGTCTGTGTCTGTGCGTGTCTGTGTCTGTGTCTCTGTCTGTGTCTGTGCCTGCAGGTGCCTGTGCCTGCAGGTGCCTGTGCCTGCGTCTGTGCCTGCAGGTGTCTGTGTCTGTGCCTGCGTCTGTGCCTGTGTCTGTGCCTGCAGGTGCCTGTGCCTGCAGGTGTCTGTGCCTGCAGGTGCCTGTGTCTGTGCCTGCGTCTGTGCCTGTGTCTGTGCCTGTGCCTGAACATCAACGAGGAAAGAATGGAACTGCATCCTAATATGCCTGTGTGTGTGTGTAGGTGTGTGCGTGTCTGTGTCTATGCGTGTCTGTGCGTGTCTGTGTCTGTGTCTGTGCCTGTGTCTGTGCCTGCAGGTGCCTGTGCCTGTGCCTGTGCCTGCGCCTGAACATCAACGAGGAAAGAATGGAACTGCATCCTAATATGCCTGTGTGTAGGTGTGTGCGTGTCTGTGTCTGTGTCTGTGTCCATGTCTGCAGGTGCCTGTGCCTGCAGGTGCCTGTGCCTGCAGGTGCCTGTGCCTGCAGGTGCCTGTGCCTGCAGGTGCCTGCCTGTGCCTGCAGGTGCCTGTCTGTGCCTGTCTGTGCCTGTGCCTGCAGGTGTCTGTCTGTCTGTCTGTCTGTCTGTCTGCGTGTGTACCTCTGGTATTCCCGAGCCACAGGCGTACGGGGCGAAGGACTTGACCAGGGTGACGGCAAGGAAGGAGAAGAGCAGCGCCCAGAACATGAACATCATGTAGTTCACCACGTAGGCAAAGCCCCCCTGTGGAGCACACACACACACAGCATGCTGTACTAATGCTACGTATAAAGAACATAACACCACCTCCCTGTAGAGAACACAACATGTTGCATCAACCAGACATGTGTAGACCATAACATCCGGTCGTTGACCACGTCGCATCACGACAGGGGAAGGTAATAGTATGGACTCAGATCCAAAAGGTTGTGGGATCTGTTCCCAATGTCCACAGTCTACCTGTAGGCATCGTTGAGCAAGAGGCCCCCTAACCATTACCAGATTCCTTAATGACATGAATCTAAAATAATTCACTACGTCCCTTTGGATAAAATGGCCCGCTGAATACAAAGTAGAGGAAAGATCAGACGAAAAACCACATCAGTACACAACCAATGACAAGCAGGATTGTAAACATCCTCTCAATATGAAAGCACTTAAAACACTGCCGCAAAAAGTCTTCAACACACGGACAGCAGGTGGACTGAGCCGGGCGTAGGCGTGTTATGACAGGGAGCCACCACCAGTGGGCGCCACAACGCAACTCAAGTCTCTCACAGCCACCAGCACGTGTTTGAGGTGGTCGACCGTTGACGCTGGCTGTTTCCCAAAGGGAAGGCTGCAACCTTGCTAGACCACTTCCTTGCTAGTCGCGTCCTAAGGAGATGAGGCTAGAGTGCTGCCTAGAGTGCTGCCTAGCGTTTGTAGCGTTCAGAGGTTGGAATGACTTGCTACTGTGGAAGTGCTTCCCCTTTTTTTAATATTGCTCCTGTGGTAAATATTTAATTTGTTGAAATTGTTATTGGCGACAGTAGTTTGTTTGAACACCAGCTACTTCCATATTAAAACAAATCAATCCATGCAAAATAAAGCCCATCATTATGTTGCAAAAACGTTTGAAAAAAAAAAATCGCACAGGTACATTTTTTTGCATTTACATGATTAATCTATCAAAAGCAATACGGCACAAAATATTTCTGAAAATGATCAAAAACTTCACTTGTGCAAAGCAAGGAGTACTGTGAGTAAATGATTGCATACGTTAGTGAGCGAGGAAGTAAGCGCAGACTGACCGACTGACTGAGTGACTGACTGACTGATCATCTGACGGTGTGCCTGCACAGGGGAAGGAGTACCTTGCCGGTCCCCACGATGAGCTCCGCCCAGCTCTTCCAGTCGGGGCACTTGTCGCGCTCCTGGAAGGTGGTCTCGCTGGAGGTCCAGCAGCAGTGCTCGTGGTTAAACCAGAAGCCCTTCAGGCACACTCCCTCCTTCATGTCGGTCAGCCAGTGGGCCGAGATATCGATCCCTCCCGCCAGGGCACCTGGGGGGGGGGGGGGGGGTGGGGAGAGGCGGACGCGTCTTTAGAAAACAGGTTTCTGGGTAACGTCACAGCAGATGGGCCCCACGCAACCAGGGGGCAGGAAGCACAGTCAAATGAGTCCTAGAGTCAGCGGTATTAGAATGACAAAGATTGGCTACTTTGCATCCCCAGGGTATCTGCAGGTTTCAGCAAGTCAAATTTAAGACTTTTTAAGACCTTTTTAATACCACCTTGAATGAAATTTAAGACCTAAAACACGCAATGTTGGGGGGTTGGCAACAGACGCGAAGCCAACTTCGGAAACGGGCGTCTTCCAGCCTACTGTTCTTGAATTTGCACCGACCCATTGTCGCAGACTAGCTAGCAAGCACGCAGATAATCGTTTATATATGCAGCTAGCAAGAAAGAAGCCTCTACATGTCCTTGAGTTACAGTATTTAAGACCAGCATATGACATTTGATTCAAGGATTTAAGACGAATTTAAGACTTTTTAAGGCCTTAAATTTATAAACATGAATTTAAGACTTTTTAAGACTTTAAGGATGCGCGGACACCCTGTGATATGCAAAAGTAAGCCAAAGCCAAACACGGACCGCAGGTAATAGCCACTCATCATTACATCATCGGGCTACAGCAGACCCAATGCAGTACAATGCTGAGTGTACACTGATAACACTGCTGTCGTCGTTAATGTCACCGCAGTAGTTTATGGCGGGTTTAACGGTTTACTGCCTCCTTTCCGTGTCACAGCCAACCGCGTATAAAATAGGACACCTGGATACAGATATGTATTAAAATGTACAAAGTATGTGCAAAGAGAGAGACACAAATAATATGCGCCTGTAAATACATGCGAGTAAACCCTTATCTTTAGGCAGTGCGCGCACACAACGAACGGCAGTGTCATCCCAGGGCATGAAACAAGCCCTCCCAACGTGTGTGTGTGTGTGTGTGTGTGAGGGCGTTACCTGACATGAGTCCCACGAGCAGCATCAGCAGCCACCCCGAGAAGGCATCGCTGATCCTATGGAGCAGGGCTCCCATCGACTCCTTACTCTTACTGGTGATCTACAGAGAGAACACACAATCCAAGGACCTCCGTTCAACCACGGGACGGCAGGTCTGGGCTTTGAGCCACCTGAGCGCTACAAGGCCTACTGAACAGAGCTCAAAACAACTGTAAGGTGAGCTATTAGAGCGACACAATGACGTTTATACAGGTATCTATTGAAATATTGTCATGTCAGCTTCCTTTAGACAGGATTTTTCTCCAGATGCCAGGACAGATGGGTCATGTGTAGTAAACACTTCAAACGTTGCGTGGCGCGTACCACCCTTTGGGGCGGACGGGATGTAAACATCCGTTGCACTTTTATGGCTGTACCATGACCCTACATCCTGGATGGCTGAAGGGAGTAGAGGTGCCCTTATCAACAGCTGGGCCTTAAGCAGGTTGTCCCTGCTCTATACTGGGGTCCCTTCGGCGCTCCCATCTTTGTGTGCTTGTTGTGTTGAATGGCCTCTCTCTCTCTCTCCGCAGAGACTACCGTTCTTTGATATGATTTTTATTGACTCTTTAAGTTCTTTTTTTTTTTGTTAAGATTTTTATTCGGTTCAAAGAATTATCCTAATGATATAATATGCCTTATAGCATAGCCACTGTAGTATCTCATAAACCTCATGTGTACGGAACTGGCTCTGTGTAGACCGACATACAAAGCAGTGTAACGAAGGATTATGCCATGAAAAGCTTCCCACACTTAGAGCTGTGATGCAAGACCCGCTAAACAGTAATACGTGTTCAACAGGTATAATCTAAGGTTTAATACTAGCCCTCGAGCGCACACACACAGACAGACAAACCACTAGAGACAACAGACACAGAGAGACACCAATTGGAATGACACCATGGCAGATGATATAGACAGACAGGCAAACACACGGACAGACAAACACACGCACACGGACGGACACAACGAGAAGAGACCAACGGACAGAGACAGCGACAGAACACACACACACAGAAAGAGACACATACACAGAAAAAGAGAACAGATCAACCAAACAGAGGGGTCTCCATCCAGGCACACACACACACACCCACACCCACACCCACACACACACACACCTCTCTGTGCCGGTCCCGGTCCTTGCTCTTCTCCCGGACCCAGTCGATGGTGTTGAAGTCCTCGTAGGTGCCCACCCCGGGGACGGGGTCCTCAAGGGGGTCCATCATGACAGTGGGGCCCCCTGCCCCGTTCATCCCCCTGCCTGGACTGTGCTCCTCATAGCCCCCTGTGGAGAGAGCCAACAGCATTATGTCTAGTGCCCTGCTAGGAAACTGACCCGAGCGTTGGATCGAGCCATGTTGGATCCAACATGGCCGTCTTGGCTTAAGCCAGGGACACACCAAGCCGACCGTCGGGCGTCGCGCCTCGTCGGCACCAGTCGGACGGCGTCGTAACCGCGTCGGTTTGGTGTGTTCCTTTCCGTCGGGCAGCGTCGGAAGCCCTCGGGTCTCGTCGGGGCCGATTCAACATGCTCAGTCGGGACTTGTCGGCCGTCGGGAGAGTAGACTCGTCGGGTACTCTGATTGGCTGTGTGCCATCTATGACGATTATGACGGGCGGTGCCGTAGCGAATCGGTTTCTGCTTACTTTTTCCCTCCTGCGATGTCTTCGGGCAACAACAACGAGCCCGAGAGCAGCCAACGTGACGAGCATCTCAGCCGAAGTGACCATTTTGCTGCCAAGAATTTTTTTCCAAAACGTCCAAAACGTCTGCTCAAAAATAAACAAACTGTTTTGTGCGCTTTGTTTTTATTCTACCTGGTTTCTTCTATGGTTTCTCGGTTAGGTCATTTCCTGTTTTCATGTTTCGGATAACGGGCACGAGACTAGCTGCCACCTCGCTGTCATGGAGAATTATTGCATCTCGCGCAAGCGCAGAACATACAGACTGCTGTGTCGTCGGGAGTGGTCGTGGCGGTGTGTTTCACTGCTTCCTCTCTCCCGACTGTCTCCGACGAGAGGCAACGGACCCGTCGGGCAAGCGGGCGTCGGCGTCTGGTCGTGTCGCGTGTGTCAGGGGCTTTACTGTCCGAATTTAAAACCAAAAACACTGGAGACCGATCTGTCAAGTTGACAGAAAATGATACGGGTCACAGGACACATTAAGCGAATTAAACAAAACATTTACACCAGCCTTTCATCTCTCAACATCTCAGCACAATCTGCGTCTCCAGATACGCTGATAATTGACAGGATTGCGTTGAACTTTTGCCTTCAACACGGTGTGATTTGAAAAGAGGTCGTCAGAGGTCGTCGGTTTAAAGCTAAGCCATTAAAACGCTAAACACATGACCGTGGCCCCGGTACAAAACACCTTATGAAATACATTATACAACCCCTTATAAAACACATTATACACAGGCTTACGGAATCTGCTGAGAGGAGTTAACTTTAAAGAGATTATTAACCAGCGCAGAAATGTGGTACGACCACGACATTGGAGCACAGGGGAAATTAATATTAATCGGCGTGTTTGTACAGAACCTTTCACGCGAGGCTGAGCAACTGTGGTTAAGCAACCAAGTAAGAGCTGAGGGACTGCTTGACTATTATGGGACACATCGTCTTCTGGTGGTCTTGAGAAGGCCCTGTTTTCACCACAGCATTTAATCCACTGGTTGTCTGTCACGTGACTTCCTCCTACCTGAGACTGGTCACACCGCAAGGTAAAGTTTAGAAACCCTTTATTTGCCACAGGGACCTTATGATAAGATATTTCAACGATTTGGGACTGCGGATAAAATACGTGTTGGGATTCTGCAAACATTATGATTTGTGCAAATAGAGCAATATATGATAGTAGGATTTCAGGGTTCTGCAAGTCAATGAGTGCCTGTGTCTTAGTTCAACAGAGCAATGACATAAGTTAACACACTCAGCAGTAGCTAAGCGACACAAGTTATATACTCATCAGTAGCTAAGTGAAATAAGTAGGACACTACACTAAGCAGTAGCTAAGTGAAATAAGTATTACAGCAACAGCTTAGTAGTTGGTGTTGTGGGCAGTACTCTGCAGCAGTCTGTGTCACAAGTTTCAGCAATACCAGTTGAACTACATTTCTCAGTCGCGCGGTGGTATTGTGTACCTCTGTCAAATAGCTTTTCAGAAGCAAAGTGGTGGTGTAGTGAACTGCTTTGGCTAAGTCGCCGTAGCTTAGCGTGCTACATTGTTCTGCTTCAGTGTAGGTGGCTCCATTCAATGTGGAGTCACTGTTAGCTTAGCCTTAGCTCAGTGCCCTTTCTAAGTAGATGCCCGGCACTGCGTCAGTATTAGCATTGCACGTAAACTGTGCTCTGAACTCCATGACCCATCGCTATCAGCACTGTGACTCACACTTCCTTCCCTTTAAACCTGCACAAAAAACCTATGGAGTCAGAAAGAGAGATATACAGGGAGACAAGGAGAGGGTGAGAGATAGACAGAGTGAGAACGAGTGACAGATTTAACCTTTCATGTACACAGCCTTAACTAATGCCTAGTAGTAGCTATCATTGCTGTCACACAGGGAATTGGTTAGCCTAACGATTGTTGTACTTGCACTTGGTTCTATGAACATCCTTACTGTACCGATAGCGATATATTGTTGCACTTCTAATGACAAATGCACTTATTGTAAGTCGCTTTGGATAAAAGCGTCTGCTAAATGCCCTAAATGTAAATGCAAATGTAATAGAGAGATGGAAACAAGTGGAACTTTAGGAGAGGAATGCAACTGATTACCAACGACAAAAGGGCAGCTCGAAAGATAGTTTCCCCGTCTTTCTCATCATATGTCTCAGAGAGAGAGAGAGAGAGAGAGAACAAGCTTGCCACTTCAGCGAGAAACAAGAGTAACCGAGGGAGACAGCGATAGAGACATAGGTCACCATAACGCTGACGGACACCTCAGAAACATCAACAGGAGAAGGAAGGAAACACATGCGCTAGAAATAAACCACGGTCTGGGTTTACGGCGCCAGAGGGAGCGCCGCAGGATGGTTTGATCTGCTCTGTGGTCTTGATTATTTACACGGGGGGGTGGGGGGGGGGGGGGGCATATGGTCCCGATGTGTTCCCGATGAACAGGCTTGGATACCACAAGGGATTTAATTTACTACGCGGAGCACACCGGTGGACTTAACACAAACACATTACCAAATAATAAACTCACAAATACTCATGACAGCTTGCAGAATGCAGTTGGCGCTAGGTCACACGGTTATGAGCCATCGTAAAATGAGTCAACAACTGCAATTAACACCCCCTCTGGTCATACTGCCTGGAGTTACTCAAGGTCTGCACCCTGAGCCCTCTCAGGGTACCACAGAGTGCTATTACCCGGCATGGCTCAGCTACAAGGTAAAAACAACCCCAGATTCTTGATCCTACCGCTGGGGACCATGTAGTGGTTCCAGTGATCCCCAATACCGCGAAAGACTCACCAACAGCGGTCTCGTTTACTACCAAATCCTCCTTGTCCAGATTCTTGCTCCAGATTTCCCAATCCATGTCTCATTCTCTGAACAACAAGACACAAACAAACTGTGTGCTACGAGCCAAAACTAAGCCAAGTAAACTGGCCCAACCTCCTGGTACTTTTGAAAGGGCTTTGCTTAGAAGTCACGGTCGCCGCTCCTCATTGGTCGAGGTGGCGGTCACGAGGCTAATGATTGGCAAACTCAAGCACTGGCAGCAATAATCTGATCACATGATGGTATCTTTCAATGCAGGTATTTTAACGTGAAACCTGTGATTGGTTTGGATGGGGCCGAGCTTGCGATGGATTGACTGCACAGAAAAGAGGGTATATATTGAGTTGGTATTTCAAACCGTGTAGAAGTCCTGTGGGAACGAGGGAGTAACCCGAGGGAGTTTTGGACTTCCTGCCTGTTTGACCGGGGGGTCACTTCCTATCCAAAATCATTGCAGGAAGTGATTGATTTATTACATCCTTGAATAAATAAATAAACATCATAAAATCAAAGCGCCGGGGACATATGTTTTAAAGGCCGCTGGGAACGCCGATATGATCAAGACAGGGACATGACTGACTGTGTAATCTAATCTGTTTTTTTGGTGATCAGCAGTCCATTGGTTTGTTTCCTGTTCATCTTGTACAAGTTGGACCTGAAACTCTCCCTTACCATGTGACTCCTCGTCACATTACAGCTAGTACACACACACACACACACACACACACACACACACACACACCACACACACACACACACACACACACACACACACACACACACACACACACACACACACACACACACACACACACACACACACACACACACACGCCTGAGCAAGGCTATGAACTTTAACCTTTCATAGAGCTGGTCGCCATGGGAATGGCGCATGTATCTTCCCCCCAGCAGGGAGTCCAGATGGTCACAACTGAAAGGATCTCCAAGCATGCCCAGTTCCTCTCAAGGAACGGGTCTTCTAATAAACAACAATAGGATGGATCACAAATATTGACCAATATATCGGTTAGGGATCCATATAGGGCAGTACATTCTGTGGTCAGGGGGTTTGACTAAAGTGACCAGGCCATACCAGTAGAACAGAGATGGAGTGGACCGGATGACCCGGTCACCTCGTGCCCTGCTCCCTGACTCATTCCCGGGCCAATCATTAGACAGCACGGGTCGCTGCCTAGTACACTGACAAGATTGTTTACTGGGAAAGTGGCCTGGAAGGTGTCCTTGCAAAAGCTTGCATATCTGTGGGAGAATCTAATCTCCTCCCTGGTGACTTAGCGATTTAGTCATGGCGACACATGAAGGAGCAGGCAGGATCGCCTAGCAGTTAAGGAGTTTGACTCCAAGATTAAAGGTCATGGGTTCGATTCCCTGCCAATGTCAAAGCGTTACCTGTAGGCATCGTCGATCAAGATGCCCCCTAACCTCTACCTGTATCTGAATTCACTGAAAGTCTGGATGAAAGCAATCTTCTTAATGACTTATTAGTCCTTGTTTACACTCCAAGTAAAAGACGTCCACATCTTTAGCTCATACGTGACTCGGATCGGATCTCTTCAGAACAGTGTTCGACAGAACCACACAAATCAAAGCTGATCCTTTCAATTCAGACTTAGTCCACTCTTATATATGTGGTCCTGATTCAGATATAGGGCTGGGCCCGGTTTCCTGATAACGTTCACTCTTAGCGAGCTACGAAGACTCCTACGTTTAGACTTATCAAAGTTGTTTGACTCTATAGGCGTGGATCTCAAACAGTCTCTTAGGAGAAAACACTCCTTACGGCGTTCGTAAATGGCACTGTCCAGAAAGAACATGCTGAAATCGATTGCTCAAGAGATTGATTTTCCATTTCATGCGCAGTTGCATGACAGCGTTCTAAAAAATATTGCAGTCTTTGCGAATAAAACATTGCTCGAAATCCTTCTAGTAGGCCTAAACATTTAATTGAACCATGGGTGAACATAGCATAGCCTATCAGATTATTTTATTTTTTGGAAAATATGGACACATCAGAGGAGATCACATCCTTAATTAGATCTGTCGCAGCCGTTCAAATTACGCTATTGATTTTCTGTTTACAAAAGGTGCTACATTTTTATTTAGCTTATTATATAATACTGTTTACGCTTAGACTGCCTTGCTTTTTGCGGTCTGCTATCTGATGTAGCGTTAAGAAGGCTTTAAGAAGGTTGCGGGAAACCAGGCCCTGATCCTTTGCAACGCAACCTCAGTATGAATCGTCACGTCGGAACAATCATTCAACCGACAACAGACCCAGTGGTTTTCCTCTTCAGCGTCCTACCGCGCAAGTTCATCAAATCTTGAAAAAAAAGTCAAACCGCTTGTAGCAACAATGTCTCCGCGACCCGCCAACTAGGTGACGACCGCCCGGCACCTAGGTGGCTTTTTCCTGGGCTCCCCACCAAACAAGGACCCAGCCGGTGACGTTGGAACCCGTCTAGTGCCGAGGTTGAGTCTAATGATGCACAGGCTGGGAGGCTGCCCTGCTGGGGAGCCCTAGAGCGTTTGTGGCGATGATGGCTGGTTTTAATCTTTGCACATTGATGACCCAATTTGCAACAGGTGTGCAGCCCTGGACTGTGTGCAGGGGAGGCTGCTTCAACCAGCCATCATCCACCCTCTCTGCACTTCCCATTTGCTCCAGCTGGACTGTCTCCATCTGTTGTCTCATAATATAGATGCCGTGTGGCTTTTTTCAGCTTTTTGGCTTCACTGAAGCTCTGACACGAGGCATACCGTATCTCAATGGCCGCCAGTTTAAGGGCAGATACACCCTTACAGGTTTATGCCTCCCTTCAACAGCTACGGGAGGAATGTGCATGGGTCACTTGAGACCGCTTCCTCATGCGCCACGTCTCTGCTCAACTACTTCTACGACTCAGCCAAGGGAGGCCCTCCAACGTACATAAATCAGCCTTCACTTTCTCACTGATGCAGCGTCACCTCAGGCGACCGCGCGAGTGTGTCGACATCTCGTTCGCCCTTCTCTACCCGTTAGGCTACAGGTGAACTGAACAAGTACAGAGCGGCACCCCTAGCACAACTTCATCTCCCCTCCCCCACCCCCCCCAAGCTAGGTTGCCTTGGCAACCCCTCGCAAGGTGTTCTCGGTAGACAACTGTCAGTAGAAGGAAACAGCAGAACCTGACCACAAACAGGAAGTGATGTTGAATAAGAACAAACAGGAGGAACTGGTGGTGTGTGAGGTGCTTTGTCATTGATGTGGTGCGAAGGAATGAAATAACACAGACAGACAGACAGACAGACAGACAGACAGACAGACAGACAGACAGACAGACAGACAGACAGACAGACAGACAGACAGACAGACAGACAGACAGACAGACAGACAGACAGACAGACAGACAGACCAGACAGACAGACAGACAGACAGACAGACAGACAGACAGACAGACAGACACAGACAGACACAGACAGACAGCAGACAGACAGACAGACAGACAGACAGACAGACAGACAGACAGACAGACAGACAGACAGACAAGACAGACAGACAGACAGACAGACAGACAGACAGACAGACAGACAGACAGACAGACAGACAGACAGACAGACAGACAGACAGACAGACAGACAGACAGACAGACAGACAGACAGACAGACAGACAGACAGACAGACAGACTGAGAGACAGACAGACAGACAGACCAGACCAGACAGACAGACAGACAGAACAGACAGACACAGACAGACAGACGACAGACCAGACAGACAGACAGACAGACAGACAGACAGACAGACAGGACCAGACAGACAGACAGACAGACAGACAGACAGACAGACAGGACAGACAGACAGACAGACCAGACAGACAGACAGACAGACAGACAGACAGACAAGACAGACAGACAGACAGACAGACAGACAGAACACACGACAGACAGACCAGACAGACAGACAGACAGACAGACAGACAGACAGACAGACAGACAGACAGACAGACAGACAGACAGACAGACAGACAGACAGACAGACAGACAGACAGACAGACAGACAGACAGACAGACAGACAGACAGACAGACAGACAGACAGACAGACAGACAGACAGACAGACAGACAGACAGACAGACAGACAGACAGACAGACAGACAGACAGACAGACAGACAGACAGACAGACAGAACAGACAGACAGACAGACAGACAGACAGGACAGACAGACAGACAGACAGACAGACAGACAGACAGCAGACACACAGCACACACACACAGACAGACAGACACACACACACACACACACACACAGACAGACACACTGGATCCAAGGTCATACTCATTCAGACAGACAGACAGACACTGGACCAACATCCTCGCTGTCTCACCCGACAAATGTGTGTTGTGATACAAATGGAAACGCATGACGTGGGACCGGGGATATCTGACGTCTGATAACGATAACATTGAGTCCTTCAAGACTGTCTACATTGCACATGCGTACTTTGTGATACCGATGCTGATACTAAATCAATTCTGCCGCCCTGCGTCAACTTATACCACCCATTTCAGCTTATTTAGCAGACCACACAAAAAACAACACGTAGCCCAGAGGCCCTTTGGGCCCCGTCAGAACCTCCCTCTCTCCAGGGACCTTGAGCCCAGAGACCCTGACGGCCCCCCAGACCCTGACGGACCGGTCTGCCCCAGTCGCTCCGGGTAACCCGGGTGATGTCACACGGACGTCCCTGTGACATCACCCGGGTTACCCGGAGCGACTGGGGCCGACCGGTCTGGTCCCTGGAGGCCTGGGACTCGAACCGTGGGTAAGCTACAACCTCGACAACCAGATAACAAATGTCTGTTACGCATGTCATGCCCTTCTGCAACTCTCAAACCCATCAAGGTCTCCCGACAGTCCTTATTTTATTTGCCTCGGGCCGTGATATGGGGTGTGACGGTTTATTAGTTGACGTTCACCTGTGAGCCCTATTGGGTTTCCGGTGGTATCCATCGCTTAACTTTTAATTCAAATCAGATAAGATAAAGATAAGGTATACTTTATTCATCTCAGCAGAACAATTTAGGATGAAGATGAAGAAGAAGATGAAGAAATTGGTAGGTTTTGCTCCAAGAGCGGAAGGAAGCAAGAAAGATAGTAAGGGAGATCATTATTGTGTTTAAGCCCAAAGCTGCAGAGCAGGATATGGCATGACAGCCAGTGTCTGGGTCAACACTGCAGCAGACAATAACAAGAGTATCTGCTGCTGGGTTGCTGTTGGGAGTGTCAGAGTGTGGCTTGTTTTCACAGCCATAAAGTTGTATTAATGTCGCTCTTGTCCATCGTGGATCACTTATTTAACATTTTGTCAATAAGTGGCTCAGAATTCCAGATGTGTGTCGTTAAGGAGTAGGTAGGGGTCAGGGCCATCTTGGTAAAGAATCCCTCCAGGTGGATTGTATTATGGACACTGGGGATCAACCCCCCCCCAAAGTAGATCTCACTCGTTTTTTCTGTTGTGAGGACTTAAAGCGGTGTCATACATCTCCGGCCGACAGTGGCTCAGCAGGTTGACAGCAGCAGGGGTTGTCTGACAACCGGGGGGGGTTGATGGATCAGTCCCTGGCTCCTCCTAGCTAATGGATGACCGAGACTCATTACTGCTCCCGACAACAACACTGCAGCCTAGCATGGTTGACGTCGCCGTTGGTGTATGAATGGGTCACTGTTAGGCAATGATTGGAAAGCGCTTTGTGTGGCTTTTTGTGGAAGTTTTATATAAATGCATTTTATTTACAAATCATTATGTTATCATCCCCAATCAACGGGCAGAATTATAGGATTTATATAGTTCACCACGAACCAGAATGCATTTCCTGTTGCACTAGCCATTCAGAATGTGTCCCAATTTCATGCATGAGCCAAATTAAAACTCATTTCGTAAGCCATAACATCTTTAGTTCGGGCTGTAAAAAAGGGAAGGCATGAAAGCTTGAACACATTTTATCGTCAATACGGCAGTTTTGTAAAGTCTAGTATCAGAAGAAAGTACTGAGTGTACAGTGTGTACTGGAATGATGTAATGTGCATCTGCGGTTTTGGCAAATCTCAGCTCAACAACCAACACTAGCTATCTTAAAAAGGCCCTCAAAGAGACTGGGAACACCACAGCATGGTTTATTATGCCTATTATTGTTTTAAATATGTTGACTGAGTACACATCATATAACAGCTTGTGTGTAAAAATTACAACTATGTCCATATAGTGCATACATATCTTATCTATGTTTGTCTACATTACGACATGGTTTGGAAAAAAGTCTGATTTGTTTGTTTCGAAGCCGATGCTTAGTACTGTGGGTCGTTGACATCAGAGTGACATCAGAATGGTGACTGGGACAGTGCTGTGGTAACACACCTATCACAACTTGATAAATACCACAGGGTGGAGAGCGAGAGGGGCAGAGAGAGAGCGAGAGAGAGGCAGAGAGAGAGAGACAGGCAGAGCAGAGCAGAGAGACAGGCAGAGCAGTGAGGTAGGTAGATGGAAAGAAAAGAGACAGACAGAGAGGTACAGAGAGACCGAGGGAGCAACATCCACTATAAATGCAGAGACCGATGTAGGTAGAACAGGGAGTGGAGAGGGTATAGACAGAAAGTTAATAGAGGAACCTATGACTCACAAACTGACCACAATCGCCTCATTTGTGTCAAGCTTTCGTGCCTCTCCCTGCCCTATTCAAATTCCTCTTATCAGCCCGCGCACCCCCTCTTCAAAACCAACCGCCACGTTCTTACATCTCTACACCCTTCGTTACCACTCTGCGTCACTCAGTCCCCATGACCTCCATCACAAACTATCGTCTCTCTTTTCCACAACACTGGACTGTTGCCGGCCCGAAGCACTGTTCAAACAAACTCGACAAATTCAAACCATCGATTACCAATTAATCTGTAAGCAGTTCCAGTAATCCATGACTACCCAAACCACAGTTCAACCTCCACATGCACACGTTACACCATGTGTCTCTTCAGTCATTCACAAAACTCACGTTTAAACATGAACGCACCGTGGCCCACGTCACATGATTAATTTTAATTATAGAACCATTTTTAATATCACACTCTTAGCGTCCAGATGTTGCTGACCTCCCCCTCCTTACTGTAGAAACGGAACCGTTGAGCAACAATATGTCTAGAGTAAACCTATCCCGTCTGGTTGACAGATCTCTCATTTAAAACATGAGCGGACCCTGGTCCAGCCACATGGTAGACCCCTCACCTGAGTTCAGAGGAGGGTCATCGTCTGTGTTGGAGAAGTCCAGCGTAGCTCCAGCTATGTCCACCATCTCGTCGTCATCATCATCGTCGTCGCTGACCTGATGGAGACCGTCGAAGCTGCCCTTGCTGTACCCGGCGTTGTCCATCCTTTCGCCTCCTCCTGTCAACACAAACAAGGACTCCGTCAGCAGAAGACCCCGCTCCAGTGTGTTGCTTATTATACTCCTCCACAACCCCGCTTGTGTGTCTACCTGAATTGGTGTATTTCCGATTTGCGCGCTTCCAGAACCGAAACATGTTGAAACAAAACGCTGATTTAACACCACTACAAAACAACTTAAACTACAAAGACTTGTATCAATCAACCCAAAACGCCCCCAGGGTCGGGTCGCGGCGCGGAGACCCCTCGCTGTGTCTCGCTGCAGTGACAGCTCGTCTCTCTTCTCAAATAAGGAAGTCCAGCGACTGTTTCCACCAGAAATAGGAAGGCCGTGGGTTAAGAAGCCCGATGACGTCGAACAGGTCTCTTTTACGGGCACCGGGTCCGATTCCTGCCGCTTTATAGCAACACTACATCAGGTAGTCTAACTCCAGCAGCAGCAGCACGGAGAGCTGGGGGAGCTGGTTAGCTCAGGGCGCTAGCTATCTCCATTCACGCCAAACAAAGTTACTCATCGCTAGAGTGGATTAACTGCGGTGTGTGTGTGTGTGTGTGTCTGTGAAGACAGGGGGCCTTACCTTTGTAAACAAGCCGCTGTGGTGTCGCTCCAGACGCCTCAAGTCTTATGACTCGGATTTAGTCGTCCTGCGGTCGACGGCGGCGTAAACTTATCGCTCCAGATCGCCCCTTCCTGGGAAACCCTGCGTCATTCTCCCCCCGAAATAAACTCGAAACAACGGCTCTAAACGCTGGGATGCGTTACAAAAACCGCCATGGTCGATGTTTTGTTTGTGCACAGGTGATTATCGATATCGCCGTTAAGAACCGTCTCGTTAAGCTGCGGTGGTGTGAAGTTGCCAGATTGCTCTGCGGGCGCCAGGAGGATGTGTGTTTTTCCTCCGCGTGGAAAAGCAGTTGATTGCGGAGTCATCGTCCTCCCGCCCGGATGGGTCAGCGGAGCGGTTCGATGTATCGGTCATCTACCATCAGCAGATGCATTCATCTCTTATTCACATCTCGTTAAGATTAATCATCATGCACAACATGAAAAATAAAGTCAGATTGCAGATGTTCATTATAGCATGGATGAGCGACCTTGTATTTTCTTTGTTGGCAGAATCATATAATAATAATGCAATAACAATCTGTAAGTAAAACTGAACGCCGTTTAGATTGATCGAAGTACCAGGACATAATTCTAGTAAGTTTTCTCTCAAACGTAATTTCCTGGTGGTTGAGTGGTCACTGGAGACAATGTGTCAAGCTGTAATATGAAATATATTCGGAACAAACGTTCACACCTTTTAATGTTAAATGGTGACACCTTGCGGTGGGGGTCCACAGCGTATAATGAGAGTTTATATTTTTGCTTTGAGGGGGTTCTAATTTTTCTAATAATTTCTCACAACTTCTTTCTTTGTCGTCTTACATCCCCAAGCTCATTGGTCTGCGGTCCCCATTCTGCCCAAAATAATATGCAAATGTCAAACTTTTAACTTGCCTTTCCAAACAGTAGATAATATAAGACTCTGACTTAACACATAAAAAAACATCTATTTTTATATTCTACAATGTTCTTAAGGAACTTCAGAATGACCTCACAAAGCATAGTAAATAGTGTGTGACATGTGGCTAAAGTTGTCTATATTCAACATACTTTTATCCATATGGTTTTGTGCAGAAAAAATGCACCACTGACCTTTTTGGGATCAGACTTCATCAGAATGGAAAAAGTTCTCCGTTGGGCTTTTTCTTTCTGTCAAACCAAAACATCACTTGTCTATGTGTTGTCATGGTGATAGCAGCCTCACAAATTAGTTAACCATCTCTCCAAAACAAAGATGTAATGTCACCATTATTCATCCTACTTTATTCTCACAAAAGAAAGCTCTGCAGTTAAATTGTTTTAATAAGGCGGTATTGGAACAGGTCATCATTATTACAAATGGCGAACTAGAGACAGAAAAATATGTGCTTTCTCACTGGTGACGCCGAACGAAACAGTTTTTTTTTTAATTTTTCAACCAACCAATAAGACTCCAGTTTGTTCAATACAGTACAACAATATATATACGATATATACAACGTGAGAACAATGCCGTCTCGACAGTATTACACGTTTGATGTTTGCTTGTATGTAAGTGTGATGCAGCTGAGCAGCTGTTAAAGGTGAATGAGCAGCATTTTCCATATGCTTGTGTGGTCAGTAACAAGCAAAACCAATCCGGAACAGAGCACAACAAACAAACATTAACAGAACAACACATGTTCTGTACTTCTATTGGCTACATGGCTAAATTATGAACTGATAATCAACGTTATACTCAAGGGATTTTATGTGAATGGATTATTAAACTAATCGCTCCAGTATGATCGATATGTCTGTTTGTTTTTTTGTGAGTAAAATGTTTATGCCTTGTGAACATTTGATCGTAGTTTTGTGTCTGTTTTGTGTACGGTTAATCAGCAGTTAAATGCGTGAAAAGCAACAATGCAAAACAGTAAAAAAATTCATCAAATATGCTCATACATGCCCACACACAACCACACGCACCCATACACACACACTCAACCACCCCCACACACACACACACACAGGTAGTGTTTTGTTGTTATTTTACAGAACCATATCTTCATATTTTCTCATGGACAGTTTCATTGTGTTCCAAGACGACTCAAATATACAGTCAAATATACAGCGATGCCCCTGTGTCTCCACTTCTACTGTAGTGTTGGACGTTCTTTACATATTGTCCTTCAGTCTTCTGATGTGGTCAAAATAGAGAGCGAATCCAATTAAGCACAGGTACTAAACCAATTATTTTCTTTGCCTCAAAGCACCAACAGAAATCGTTTCTTTTTTAAAATCTTTCACGTTTTAATCTATACATGTGAAATAAATAAAATGTGTCCCGATGACACCGGTTTTTAAACTGATGCAAGCCGAAAGTGGGTTTTTTCTTTGGTAATGAATAATATTGGAAGGATAGCGGCGTAGGAGTTGTTAACGTATGCGGTATGCATGTTTAATACAGTATAAAATTACAGCAGATGAGTCTCCAGCCGTGGGGTTAAGGGGTTCTATTCCCTGTATGGAGCAACGCATTAACCCCACTGGGAATAAGGGGCTCTATGCCCTGGCTAGAAAAAAGGCACTAACGCTGCCAGGGTTAGGGGTTCTACTCCCTATGGAGAGCAAGGCATGAACCCCACCGGGAATAAGGGGTTCTATTCCCTGTGTGGAGCAAGGTCAGTGGTCCGCTTGCCAGCTAATCGATGGCGCGTGGTGGACACAACGCTAAGCGTTCACTCCTTTCTGAGTGGCGTGCTCTGTGTGTTCAAGTGTCCTGGTCTGGAATCAGCGCGGCTAATCCTGTTGGGCTTCACACATTCCGCCCAGTGTCTGTCGGGCCGTGTGGGCCCACCACCGACCCGTAGGTGTTAGGAGGAGCAGGGTAGGAAGTGGTCCATGTCGCCAGGGATGGGTGGGGGGGGGGGGGGGAGATGAATGTGTTTGTGTGTGTGAGACACTCCTAATGTGTAGTGTCTCTGTGTCTTAAGGGTTCCTCCTTGCCAGCTTTTTTTCTTTGAGGAGAAACATGGGATACATGGAATGAACCGTCTCGGGCCGCGCCAGTTTACTTCCTGGGTATGGAATGTTTACAGCCAATAAGCTCCCTCTCTCTCTCTCTCTCTCTCTCTCTCTCTCTCTCTCTCTCTCTCTCTCTCTCTCTCTCTCTCTCTCTCTCTCTCTCTCTCTCTCTCTCTCTCTCTCTCTCTCTCTCTCTCTCTTCTCTCTCTTCTCTCTCTCTCTCTCTCTCTCTCTCTCTCTCTCTCTCTCTCGAGTCAGGACTGTTTCCTGGTTTTGTGATACCGTCTGGCTCATTGTACTTCTTGGTTAGTTAGGGGTTGGAATGTCAATAGCCTGTTTATACCTCCAAGGTCTCCGGTCCACTCCCTGGCTCAGCCTAACTCCCGGCTTGGTTTTGCTCTCTGGGTTATGATCTTAACCTCGACCCCTCGGGTTCAGTCTACTTCCTGGGTTCAGCCCCGCTTCCTGGTGCGGTCTAACTCCTGGTGAGGGGGCGGCGTTGTCAGTAGTGTCCGTAGCCCAGGGACAGGCCCACGCCCAGGCCCAGGTCCAGGCTCTCGCGGAGCCCCCGGAGCTGCTCCTCCCCCAGCCGGGTCTTGTCCTCCAGCTGCCTCTGCTCCACCAGCAGCGCCGTCTTCATCTTCACAAAGTGGCTGCAGGGGGGGACAACCATACGGACCGTTATGCTGGCGTTAACTCTTCAGACTCAAGGCTCCAGACCAGATAAAAAACTCTGCTAAATGCCATAAATGTAAATGTATACGAAGGATGGAGGGCCCATTTTTTTTTGCCATGTTCGACATCACAACTTACTCTCGTCGTTTGTGATGTCACAGACGGACACATTTTAAAATGTCTTGGGTTGATTGAACAAGACCTACGGCTGCTTGTCACACACGTATCAACCATCCATGAACCGCTCATCACCGCCAGGAGAAGCCTTACAATAATCTGTTATGATCAGTCAAGTCAGTCAGTGTGTGTGTGTCTCTGCATGGTGTGTGTGTGTGTGTGTGTGTGTGTGTGTGTGTGTGTGTGTGTGTGTGTGTGTGTGTGTGTGTGTGTGTGTGTGTGTGTGTGTGTGTGTGTGTGTGTGTGTGTGTCTGTATGTGTTTGTGTGCGTGCGTGCGTGTATGTGTGATTGTCTCTGCATGGTGCGTGTGTGTGTGTGTGTGTGTGTGTGTCTGAATGTGTTGTGTGCGTGCGTGCGTGCATGTGTGTGTGTGTGATTGTCTCTGCATGGTGCCTGTATGTGGGATTGTCTCTGCATGGTGTGTGTGTGTGTCTGTATGTGTTTGTGTGCGTGCGTGCGTGCGTGTGTGTGTGATTGTCTCTGCATGGTGCGCGTGTGTGTACTGACCAGTAGTCTCGGTGCTGGTCGGGGGACAGACAGCGGGACAGGACCCGGCCCACAGCCTGCTCTCTGCGGTCCACGTGCTCCTTCAGGTCCTGGGCCTCAGACAGCTGCCGCATGAGTTGCCGCTGCTTCTCCACCAGGGGGGGCTGCAGCACCAGAGACAGGTTAACATCTTTTGGTACTGCCCGCTAGGGTAAGCTGGTAGGTTAAGCTATCGTCAATATATATCATAAATTTACAGTATATTGATAAATATCATCAATATATACGTTGATATATATCATCAATATATATATTGATGATATACTGTACATCAATATATATATATTGGTGATATATATCAATATATATATTGATGATAGCACATAAACAACCTATGTCTGGCTTAGGTTTTTCTTTACTCTCTGTAACAATGGTATTTGTATAATTATGATCATGTCTAGCGTATGATTGATATGCTTGGTAACGTGCCCTCTTATCAGACGAGATTGTGTTAAAAATGTGAAATAAAGTGTGAAAGGAAAATCCAACCGTTTTATATAAAGTGGTACTGAAAAGGATGTTTACTCAAAACAAAACAGCAACGGCGAGCCCTTAAAGAGAATCCCTCATCCCATCTCGGGTTAGTACTGCCTCATATCCTGTTGAACAGGAAGCGCATCAGGGGCCCAGTCCTCACCCTCTCGGCGTGCTCGGCCTGGGGCTCCAGGGTGTCCAGGGCGGTCTGGGTCCTCAGCAGCCGGGCCGACAGCGACAGCAGCAGGCTCACCACCTTGTCCAGGTCCCCGATAAACATCCGGAACTTGTCCACCTCGTTGGGCTTGCACACCGCCACCACCGCACTCTCCACCTGCCGGGCGTGGGGAGGGCGATGACATGTTAGAGGGTGGGGTGGGGGGATGTCGTCAGCGTTGGGATCGTGGGGGGAGCGGGGGGGTCGGCTTAGCTCAGGAGGTAGAGCCGAAATTTCTTGCAACCGAAAGGTTGCTAGTTCGATCGGGTGTTGATGAGTCCCTGAGCAAGACACTGAACCCTAACTGCTCCTGACGAGCTGGCTGTCGCCTTGCATGGTTGACTCGGTGTGTCAATGTGTGTATTAAACGATGTAAGTCACTTTGGATAAAAGCGTCTGCTAAATGCCCTAATTGTAATCATGGCTCCATCCACAATTTAACTGTTAATTATTATTATTTTTTACTTTTGATTCTGCATTTTAGGAAAGACGTCTGCAAAAGTAGTCTGGAGATATCCACAACAAAATGCCACTCTTGGGGTTTTGGTGTTTACCCTACGCCCGTTACCCTAACGACCGCAACATTGCTGTGCTGGGCCGGGTTTCCACTGGGAAACGGAAAAGCGTGTGCCCGTTTCACATCCCATCACATATTTTAGGCTTGAGGTTCTGGGCGTCCTGTGTCCTGTCCTATTCTGTCCCTTCCGATGCATATGCCAGAAAATGGCATTCGAGAATCCACTGCGTCCCTGTTTCCTCTGCTGGACGGTGACCACAGGCGCGTCAACCAGAGGGCCGTATGTTAGTGTGGAGCACCGCGGAGGCGCAGTGACTTGAGTGTGAGTGACGAGGTGCTCCTCACCTCCTCCCCCAGCTGAGTGTTGGCCCTGATGTCCTCCTGCAGTCCTCGCTGGGCCTCTCGCAGCACGCCCAGCTTCTTGCGCAGGCTCTCCATAAGCTGCCGCTGCGGAAGGGAGAACGGGCCACACTCAAGACGGACGGACGGACGGAGAGGGAAGGGACCATGCTGAAGGGGGGGTCCTGTTTGTGGTGGCTAGCTGAGCGGGCTAACGCTAGCCGCGCCTCGGTTATGGCGCTCATGCTTGTAGTTTTAATTCTTTTTAAAATGTACACCAGAAATTGTTTCTGTGAGTTAATAAAACACACTTGGAAAGCAACACGAGTACTGGGATAAACAGCAAAGTAAAATTGGGCCTCATTTGAAATATAACATGAAATATTCAATGTTTATTGTATTGATGCGTGCTTTTAAATGTTTATTGAGATACATGTACACGTGTAGCTGTGCGTTTGTAATGAGTGTTGACGTCACTCTATATTAGATCATTTTATAAGAGGGGAACCTTGTAGGTGAGGTCCTCCTCCTCGTCGTCATGGTGACGGAGGTCGGGCGGGTCCTTCCTGTGGCAGGGTAACTGAGCTCTGGTCGCTGGCACTCCGTAGTGAGAGGAGCAGCTGGAGCTCCTGCCCGAGTGCCTGTGAGCAAGGACGCCAGGTTCATTAGGAATCAAATAAGCGGAAAATGTGTCGTTTTAATATTTTTTTTTTTTTTTTTGAGTGGGTGATTAATGGGTGACTGAATAGTTTATGACATCATAACGTCGACGATGTCTGTCCACCATTAATCTAACTAGGCACTGTTCGTGGAAAATAGTTTCCAAGGAAAACGCCTGAGCCTGGAGGGTCTTTGACGGTGTGTGACCGGACACTGCAGCGCTGCTCAACCTCACCTCTCCAAGCTGTCCGTGTCGTGGCCCAGGCCCCGGTAGGCCCCCCTCCAGCTCTCGGGGCCCCACTCCCCCTCGCTGCCCAGGGGGGAGAGCTGCTCCCTGCTGGGGCCCCGGGCCCTCAGCTCCTCCTCCTCCTCCTCCTCGAGGGACCCGCTCTCCGTCCGCGTCCGGCCCGGAGGGGAGGCGTCCAGGCCGGGCGAGGCGTCGATGTCCGTCTCCACCACCGTGACCGGCAGGGCGAAGCACGGGTGCTCGCTCGTGATTGGATTGACCCGGGGCATTAGCCCCTCCTCTTCCTCCTGGTAGTCGTCAATGTCCGTCTCCATGGGGATGTCCAGCTCCGCCTCCAGGCTGTGGGCGGGGCTGGGGCTCAGCGTCGCCTCCGACTCTGTTCCCGCCGGTTCCGTTTCGGGTTCCGTTCTCCCGGCCCGGTGTTCCGGATCGCCGGCGTTCCCGAGGTAGCTCCGGAACCCTCTGTGGTTCCGTTGCTGTTCGTAGCGCCCCTCCGGGGCAGGAACGACTCCGTTTTCTAACGCAGTGGCAGCAGCGGGCGGAGGAGGAGCATGTGACGTGTTGCAGTGCATGCTGGGAGATGGAGTTCCCTTCCTATCCCAATGGGCCGACGCTCTTTGATCCGCCGGGTGCCTGGGTAGGGATGTCAGCGTCTCCTGTTCTGGCTCCTGTCTGGATCGCTGGGTTTCCCACGAGCTGGAGAGAAGAAACAGATTTTGCAGTCAGTGCTTTCACTTCAAAGTAAAAGC